>CAUYLG010001213.1:0-114736 GCA_963573385.1 Cacajao melanocephalus | reverse complement strand
ATGCTCAGCTTTAATGGATGTTGCCAAACAGTTTTCAATTTACATGCCAAATTTTCATTTTCTTTTCT
This sequence comes from Cacajao melanocephalus, assembly GCA_963573385.1. Taxonomy (NCBI): domain Eukaryota; kingdom Metazoa; phylum Chordata; class Mammalia; order Primates; family Pitheciidae; genus Cacajao; species Cacajao melanocephalus. The sequence continues at coordinate 114,668 of CAUYLG010001213.1, read as the reverse complement.
TTCTTTTTTTTTTTTTTTTTTGAGACAGAGTTTTGCTCCTTCACCCAGGCTGGAGTGCAATGGTGCGATCTTGGCTCACTGCAACCTCCACCTCGCAGATTCCAGATTTTCCTGCCTCAGCCTCCTGAGTACTAGGGACTACAGGCGTGCACCATCATGCCTGGCTAAGTGTTGTGTTTTCAATAGAGACGGGGTTTTGCCATGTTAGTCAGGCTGCTCTCGAACTCCTGACCTCAGGTGATCCTCCCGCCTCGGCCTCTCAAAGCGCTGGGATTGCAGGCTGAGCCACTGTGCCTGGCCGAGGACTTTTTTATTCATTGCACTTGGGCATGTTGTGGGTCTTTCAGTCTGAAGACTTAGGTTTGTCAGTGACTTTAAAAAATTCTTCGTTAATTTTCTTCTTTTTTGTGTTTCTGGACCTCCTATTCTTACGATATTGGATCTCCTACATTCATTTTCTGTTTTTTCTCATATTGTTTTCTCTTGTTATTAATCTCTTTTGTCTTTGTGTTTTTTTCTGTGAGATTTTTCTCAAATTTTTTTGTTTACCAAAAGAACATCAATTTCTCAAAAACATTTTATTTCTTGTTCTTGAGATATTCTCAATTTTATCTTCTAAATATTCTAGTAAAAATGTATTGCTGATACTATATTTTTAATTTCCAAATTCACTTCTTGTTCTTTGTTTATTTAAAGATATCCTCTTCCAGTTTATCATTGTCTATCATCGCACTGAAAATAAAGTGTTTTGTTTTGCTTTAATCTTTTCCTGCTTTCTTCATTGTCTGTTTCCTCTGAGCTCCTTATTCCTTTTGTTTTTTTAATCTCTTTCTTGTGCGAGAGGCTTTCCTCAGGTGTTTGGTGATCCTTGGCTGACCATTCATGTTTGAGAATGACTCCTAATGAAGGAAAGTATAGAAGACGTATCCAAGTGCAAACACGCGCTGAGAGCAGAACAAATGAAACAGAAATGCAGAATCATAGCGGGATTGGCCCCACAAACCTGCTGGGCTTTACTTCTGGGAGCAGGCATAGTCAGCCAGGAGTTTAACTCCAATAGTAGGAGTAAGAAAAACTGTTTTTCATGAAATCCACAGTTTTAATATTCATCTGAACCATCAAATAGAGTGAGAGCAAAATGTAGATTATTCAGATATACAAAAACTAAGATGGTTTAATATTCCCAGACTTTCACCAAAAGAATTATTAAGTGATGCATCCACTTTGGAAGGAAAGTTACTATAAAAAGATAAACAAGATAAAGTGGATAGAAATTAAAACAATATGTCAGTGAATATAATTAATTATCAACTGTAAAAATTGGAAAGCATTTTATTTCTTCTTTGAAACAGCTTAATTGAGGTATAACTTATATGCCATAATATTCACGCCCAGTCCAGTGAGTTTTAGTGAATCCATGCAGTTGCACAACCAGCTAACAGGCCAGGGTTAGAGCCCTCCCATCACCCACAAACTTTCCCACGTGGCTGTGAACAGTCAATCCTTGCTCTCATTCTGAGCCACAGACTAACACTGATTTGCTTTCTGTTCCTATCATTTTGCCTTTTCTAGAAATTTTATATAAGCAAAATTGGACAACACGTATTCTTTGTCATCTGGCTTCTTTCACTAACCATAATGTTTTTAAAGTTTGTAAATGTTATTGCATGCTTCTTGCTTTCATTTGCATTAAACAGATTTTTTTAGTGTACAATTTCCATTCCTCTGATTTTTAACCACTTTGAGATTTAACTAACATACCATATAATTCACCCATTTACAATTCAGTGTTTTTTAAAATATAGTCATAGAGTTATGTATCAATCACCATAACGAATTTTAGAACATTTTAATTACTCCAAAAAGAAACCCCTAACTCCTTAGCCATCTCTCCACAATCTCCCCATCTCCCTAGACTCTGGGAACCACTGATCCAATTTCTGTCTTTATGAATTTGCCTATTCTGAACGTTTCAAATGTATGCAATTTTACAATGTGATGGTCTTCCGTGACTTGCCTCTTTCACTTACCATAATGTTTTCAATATTTGTTCATGTTGTAGCATGTATCAGTACTTCATTCCTTTTTATGGTTGAATGATATTTCATTATAAGTATATACTGTTTTTTTAATCCATTAATCAGTTCATAGATATTCAGGTTGTTTCCATATTTTGGTTACTGTGAATAATGATGGTATGAACATTTGTGTACATCTTTACGTGAACATTGGCTTTCATTTCTTTTGGATATGTACCTCGGAGCATAACACCTGGGTCAATTCTCTATGTAAACATTTGAGGAACTGCCAGACTGCTTACCAAATTGGCTTCACCATTTTAAATTACCAGCAATAGATGAAGGCTCCAACTCTGCCACATTCTTATCAACCCTTGTTATTATCTATTTTTTTTTTCTTTTCCTTATAATGACGGGGTTTCACCATGTTGGTCAGGCTGGTCTTGAACTCCCAACCTCAGGTGATCCGCCTGCCTTGGCCTCCAAAGTGCTTGGATTACAGGTGTGAGCCACCACGCCTGGCCTATTATCTGTCTTTTTAAAAATCATGTCCATCTTAGTGGGTATGAAGTGTTATCTCATCGTGGCTTTGATTTACCTTTTCCTAACAATGAAGACAAGAAATCCACAAACATACTGAAAGATTTTACCATACCTTGAATAAAAATATACACTTTTTAAAAAAGAATGATTTAAAAGATTTAACAATCAAATTAACAAGCAAACTTGATTTAGACATTTTTTTTCCGATAATATGGTTGATTTATAAAAGATTGCCCACTCACTATTTTCAGACGAAGTCTCAACACATTTCCAAGGACTGATATTTCAGCTCAGATGACATTTTACTAATCATGATGGAATTAAATTGGAAAGACATTTTAAAATCACACATGTATTGGGAACTTTAAAATTGATCTCTTGAATAACTTTTGAGTTTAGGAGGAAATCACTGGGAATTACATAGTATGTAGAACTAAGTGGTTAGGAAGGTAGTATACATAAACTTACTGCCTCTAAAACAGTATATATAGTTGTTGAGGTAGGAGAAGGCCAAACTGTTTTTCCTACTCTAACTCCCAATACATTCGATACAGAATACTTCATCTCTAATCAACAAAATGTGTAGAGATTTCTCCCCAACAACAATCAGTTCTTCATTGTTGAGTGACCTACAGTGTAATTAAATTCTGACACTATCTACCCGGAGATAGTGTCAGATCCCACAGGTTAAAGGCTCACTCTCACAACACTGTCCCCCCTTCAGATGCCAGTTATAAGTCCCTGTACTTCTGACCAACCAGCTATAAATTGGGGGCGACCATGACCTTGTCTTTAAGTGCAATTAGTTTGTAAGAACAGCTCACAGAACTGAGGGAAACACTGTACTTACATTTACCCATTTATATAAAGGATATTACAAAGGATGCAGATGGACAGTCAGGTGTCTTCTGGAGGTGCAAAGGGCAAGGCAGGTGGGAAGTGGGGTGGAGCTTCCATACCTTCTCTGACTGCTCCTTCCTCCAGGCACCTCCATGTGTTCCAAAACTTAGAAGCTCTCTGAATCCCATTCAGGAATTTTTACAGAGGTTTTTTTCAGGTAGGCATGACTATTAACTCAGTCTCCATCCCCTGTTTCCTTCCTGGAGGATGGGCGTTGAGGCTGAAAGTTCCATGCTTCTAATTATGGTTTGGTCTTTCTGGTGACCAGCTGCCATCCAAGAGTTCACTAAGAGTCACTTCACTAGAACAAAAGATACTCCTATCACCCAGGAAATTCCAAAGGATTAGGAGCTCTGTACCAGGAACCAGGAGACAGAGACCAAATATATATATTTTTCATTATTTCATAGTCTAATTCCTTGTTATTTTCGAAAAACAAGTTTGAAAATAAATGAGTTATGTATCCAATTCAAGAAGGTAGAAGAACTATAGAATAACTTAAAGTAAGCAAATAAAATGAAATAATAAAGGAAAAATGCAAAAACCAGAAAGTAGGAATTAATAAAGAAGATTAACAATACTAAAATGTGTTATTTTGACAAAAAATATGAAACAGACAAAACACTAGCCTGACTGACCAAGAAAACACATAAAGGACACTAATATAAAATATTAGGACCAAAGTATTAAAAATAATTACTGATACAATTGAGATTTTAAAAATAAAAAGAGTACTATAGTTTTGTCCCAATAAACTTGAAAACTTTCATGTGGTTGAGACTGCTGGTTTTCCAAACCCATTCTTCTATTCTTCTTCAGTAATGGAATGGAATTCTGATTTTTTTTTTTTTTTTTTTGAGATGTAGTCTTGCTCTGTCGCCTAGGCTAGAGTGCACTGGCATGATCTTGGCTCACTGCAACCTCCGTGTCCTGGGTTCAAGCGATTCTCCTGTCTCAGCCTCCTGAGCAACTGGGACTACAGGCGCATGTCACCACACCCAGCAAATTTTTGTAATTTTAGCAGAGATGGGGTTTCATTATATTGGTCAGGCTGGTCTCGAACTTCTGACCTCAAGTAATCCACCCGCCTCAGCCTCCCAAAGTGCTGGGATTACAGATGTGAGCCACTGTGCCTGGCAGGAACTCCTGATTTTTAGTTAGGTTCATGATGATATGGTTTGGCTCTGTGTCCCAACCCAAATCGCGCCTTGAATTGTAATAATCCTCACTTGTCAGGGAGGGACCCGTTGGGAGATAATTGAATCATGGGGGCAGGTCTTTCCTGTGCCATTCTCTTGATAGTAATAAGTCTCCTGAGATCTGATGGTTTTATAAAGGGGAGTTTAGGGGAACTTTCATGGCCTGCTGCCATGAAAGATGTGACTTTGCTCCTCATTTGCCTTCAGCCATGATTGTGAGTCCTCCCCAGCCATGTGGAACAGTGAATCCATAAACCTCTTTTCTTTATAAATTATCCAGTGTTAGGTATGTCCCTGTTAGCAGCATGAGAACAGACTAATACACATGGCTACCTGAATAAAGAATCCATTTATTAGCAATCCTTGTGTAACTAGGAGTTCTGATCAATGAATTAGAGTAGATATTGTGTGACAACTTCTGGGAAGTTCTCTAAAAAGTCACTTGGTATCTACCCCTTTCTCTCTCTTCATTACTTCATCAATCAGCTATCTGGAATGTGGACATGATGTCTGGATCTGAAGCAGCTATGTTACACCAGGAGGTGGAGTCGTGTGTAGAGAATAGCAGAGCAGCAACATGAAATAAACCTATGTCTCCAATAACTTTGTGAAGCTATCTGCCAATCCTGTACGTGCTACCTCTGAAATTCTTTTATGTCACTGAAAAATGAACTTATAGCTGTTGAACTGATGTTATTTTAAGTTTTCTGCTACTTGCAGCCATCAGGAGCATTTGCGATGAGGCATTTCTCAATGCTGAACTATTGATTACAGATTTTTTCTGTCAAGCTCTGACTCCCATTTTGAGAAGTGTCTTAGTATGTGTTGGGCAATTCTTTTGTATGCATCTCACTTACAAAATGTAACACAATGTCATCTAATTCTTTCTTGGGTCTCATAAATCACAACTCTTCAAGGGAAATATCTATTTAATCAAGGTCATTTCTCCAACAATGAACATTTGTTTCACAAATAACAATTTTCTACCCAACTGATCTGTTTCAGCACCTTTCTAGATACACCACAACAACTTCTCATTGCCATGATGAATTGTAGTGTAATCTTTTTGAAGATTGCTTAATGCAACACATACATATAATAATGCACACAATTGAATTGAAGTTATGATCATGTGAACAGCCATAATGAAATTCAGTTTTGTTGAGGCAGCAACAAATGTCATGACAATTTCTGGTGAACAGTAAATTATACAATGTCATAGATTGCCAGAGGCAGCCTCATTTCAAAGATAATAAAATGGCTTAGATTCAATGACATATAAATAGGTTTTGATATCTAACAAGAAAAACTCTTTCATCATGATGACGAAAGAGTTTTAAGCCGCTAAATTTTGGGAGTGATTTGCTGTGCAATAAAATCCAAGGGATGAAATCATTGACAAAGTAACTGGGAAATGCCTCTGTCTATAAAATTAATTGTACAAATTCCTAATTAAATAAAAAGTTGGACCTTTATCTGTACAACATCAATTTGTGACTGCACATTTTCTGTGCTTATGATAAAAGGAGAGATGACTTCTGAATCACTCTCTTTAGTTTAATGTCAACTTGCTCTTTCTGTAAATAACTATTTAGCTTGGGAAAGCTGAAAGTCACCCAGACTTGGGCCAGACAGGAAAGACAGGTGAGCTCAGATAAACCACAACTCACATTGTGGCTGAGAACTCAGACTGATATTTATGAGCATTTATGCCAAAGATTCAGTCATTTTAAAACATGTGCTTTTAGTGGTGAGTAATACACCTTTCCAGAATTAAAAGGTTCTCCCTGTTGTCACTTCCATTCCAGTCCCTTTCCCCTCCTACGGAGGAATGAAGTGTCATCATATCATTTGAGCAACCTAGCACTTACATTTTTAAAGAGAATATTATTTTGCTATGGATAGAATTTGAAGCTGGGTGATGGCACATTTCTTCAATTTTCTCTAGTCTGTATCATGTTTGAAAATAATAAAACATTTATTTAAAAGGCTGCCATTTTAAACATAGTTCCAAAGAATGATGACTAATTATTCAATGAGTATTTACCCATATTGGTGTTTAATAATTAGGCACTCAATATACGTTACTCTTTAAGAAGCATCTAAATCATTTCTGCTAGAATTAGACTTTAAAATATTTATGAGTTAAATGATGATGATGTTTTCAGTTTGCTTTAAAGAGCTCTAGTGGTGGAGGGAGTAGAGTATGGAGGGAACACGTTTGGCCATGAGTTGGTAATGGTTGAAGCTGGGTGATGGGTACATGAGACTTTTTTCCCGTCCTCTCTACTCTGGTGGCTGCAAAAGATTTTTAGTAATAAAAACATTTAAAAATGTTCATGGGGCCAGGCACAGTGGCTCACATCTATAATCCCAATACTTTGGGAGGCCGAGGTGGGCAGATTACTTGAGGTCAGGAGTTCAAGACCAGCTTGGCCAACATGGTGAAAACCCGTCTCTACCAAAAATATAAAAAATTAGCCAGGTGTGGTGGCACACACCTGTAATCTCAGCTACTTGGGAGGCTGAGGCAGGAGAATCGCTTGAACCCAGGAGGCAGAGGTTGCAGTGAGCTGAGATCATGCCACTGCACTCTAGCCTGGGCGACAGAGCAAGACTCCATCTCAGAAAAACAACAACAACAACAACAACAACAACGTTCATGGTCCTGCAATTTAATTTCTAGGCATCTATCCCAAAAAATTGAAAACAGGATTCAAACAGATAGTTGTACACCCATTGGGTTCATAGCAGCATTATTGATAATAACCAAAGGGTGAGAACAGCCCAGACGTTCATCCACAGTTGAATGGATACTGGGCAACAGAGCAAGACTCCATCAAGAAGGAAAGAAAGAAAGAAAGAGAGAGAGAGAGGGAGGGAGGAAGGAAGGGAAAGGGAGGAAAGAAAGGAAAGAGAGAAAGAAAGAGAAAGAAAGAAGGAAAGCAAGCAAGCAAGGAAAGAGAAAGATCTGGAAGTAGGGACAGCTGCCCTTCCATGTGGGTCAGCTAGGCTTGGGTTGCTCTTCCAGGGCAAGTTCTATACTTGTCTTTCTCTCTTCCTAAGCAGTCCTAACCAGTAAGCATCTCTTCTCATTCTTCTGATAAGAAAACTGAGGCCCAGAGGAAGAAGTGGAGCATTTGCCCCAGCCAAGGGAAGGAAGCAGCAGGAAGGGGCTGACACTTCTCACACAGACTTCTGGCTCTTCCAGTCCATCCTGCTGACTTTCACTGCAGCCCAGGCTTGTGGGCAGTCCCCATAGCTACCTAGAAGTCAGCTTTGTCTTGGGAAACACTTCCAGAATGCTCTAGTAGAACCGAAGGCCAATAGTCACCTTCATCAGAAATTAAAAATACCAATAGTTACTTAAAAACACGTTCTTCACTCAATTTAGCAGATGTTAGTTTGCAAACACAGCCATTTAAAAGACAGACAAGGCAAGATTACTCCTTTCCCAACTGCAAAAGGGGGGTAAAAGTATTTTAAAACAAGTGATTTCTGTTAATTACCTGTCTGATTTGTTTGTTCACTTGTTTATATGTTATCTGTCCCTCAATGAGTACTTTTGTGGCTTGCAGAAATGTGCAGATTAAAACAGGATTAAAAAAAAGAGAGAGAGAGAGAACACCATCACAATGAAGGAAGCCTGGTGCAGTAAATGAAGGTGGCGCCAGGGATGACTTGGGTATATACAACGTTTGCCTCGGGGTCCTGTGCTCTTTGCAGTGGTAGGATTCAGGTTTGACTCTGAGTTTCTCAGCAGCTGAAACCAAAGTAAACAACGGCATCAATACCAAGAACCACACAGTCATTAAAATAAAAAATAAAAAAAAAACTCAGCTATCCAGAGTAGAACCTTTCCCGGAACTTCTCTTTTTATCACTCCCAGGAGGCCCTTGTGTGACATAAAAGGGAAAATACCTACAAAATCACTCCTGCAATAAAAACAATAGGTGGTTTCAAGAGGTTTGCTCTGAGTATGACTCTCAAAGGAGTAACCCAGATGTAAAGGTAATTAAGGAATGGCCAGGAGTGGCCAGGAGAGTGCAGTCCTGGTACACAGCTCCCAGACAACCAGACATTGTTCAAAGACAAGGTTTTAGGTCATCAAATGGATTGCAAACAGTGCAATGCTCCCTGCCTATTATTTTCCACAGCAACACCTTTGACAAGAAGTACCTCACTTTGCCTCAGGGACTTGTCTATGAAACGCTGTGCCTACTCCTTACCTAGATCCCTTCCCTGGGTCTTGCAAGCCTTAAATTCAGCTTTTGTGAGTTAGTTCACTTTTCTGCACGTTGTATTGGCCCAGACTCATGCACAGTCTGTGAGGCAAACCCCCTGAATCCCATAGTTGTCTTGGAACTGGCAGTCTTGCAATGCTTTGATCATACTGTCAACTAAGATATTCAAAGACACTGCTCAGAGAAGGCTCAGCCTCTGCGTCTCTGGACAAAGAGATTTGTGCCAAGGTCATCTACTTTCTCTAGTAGGCCCTAAATTGCTTTGTTATCTTCCCAGCAGCGGAAGTGATAAGAGAAAAGCATTTCTGATTTGGAACCAGGGCAGATATGTTTATGGGAGTGGAAAACCGTAGCAACATTTTTCTTCTGCCACCTTCATTAATGTGAACAAAAACGTTTTCATGCAAAATTCAGAACAGAAAGCTTTTTTTTGTTTGTTTTCTTATTTTGTTTAATCAGCGTTTTGCAGATCAGTAGTCATTAAGAAAAGTTCAATGTGAGGCTAGATGTGGGCATTTTGTTCTGCCCTGCACACTTTGAAGGGCCTGATCCTCCATCTCATATGGGGCTCTGGGCAGTGCGGGGAGAATGACCAGACACCATCCATTACCAAAAGAATCTGAAGCAAAAGTTTCTCTAGGGGACAGGGACAATTGAAGCTGAACATCTTCCTGAAAGGACCCTCATCTTAAATTGCCTGGCTGGAGAAGACTGATCAACGTGTATTAACTTGTCTTTGGGCCTTCCGAGGGTTGAAAGGAGGGTCTTAAAGGGGACGTTGCCTCTTCTACAACAGATACTGGATCAAATCAAAGAGCATACAACCAGCTACCAGCAAATGCGATGGCTCCCATCCCACCCCACACAAGAGCATGGGAATCACATTATTGGTTCCACTTGGCCCCCTTAAAGCAGCTCTCTTTCACATGGGACCCACTCTTTGTGCTTTGGGTGGTCAGGAGCTTTGGGTTGTGCAAAGGGTTCTGTACATGACTTTTCTCAGCTCTCTGCATGGACCTATCACATAGACATTTTTATTTTGGTGACTTCACAAAACTACCAAGTTTGAAGAAAAAACGCTTATAGTTTCAGCAAATGAAAATTCTGGCACATTAAAAAATCCATCTGTAGGCATGACCTTCAAGATACAGGCATCCCTTGAAGATATTGAGGGTTCGGTTCCAGACCACCACAACAAAGCAAATATCACACTAAAGCCGGTCACATGAATTTTTTGGTTTCCCAGTACACATAAAAATTATGTTTATACTATACTGTAATCTAATAAATATGCAGTAAAATTTCTGAAAAACTAGGCTGGGCACAGTTGTTTACACCTGTAATCCTAATGCTATGAGAGGCCAAAGTGGGAGAATCGCTTGAGCCCAGGAGTTTGAGGCTACTGTGAGTTACAATTACGGTCTGTACTTCAGCCTGGATGACAAAGTGAGACCCCCTGTCTACAAAAATACAGAGAATCAGCTGGCTGTGCTGGTGCGCACTTGTAGTCCTAGCTACTCAGGAGGCTGAGACAAGAGGATCGCTTGAGCCCAGGGGTTCAAGGCTGTGGAGAGCTATGATCATGCCACCGTTTTCCACCTGGGCAACAGAGCAAGACCCCATCTCAATAAAATAAAATAAAATAAAATACTTAAAGTTGTACATATCTTAACTTAAAAATATTTTATTGTTAAAATGCTAATGATTATTCGAGCCTTCAGTGAGTTGTATCTTTGCAGGTGGAGGGTCTTGCCTTGTGTTGATGGCTGCTGACTGATCAGCATGGTGGCTGCTGCAAGTTGGGGTGGCTGTGGCAGTTTCTTAAAATAAAACAACAATGAAGTTTGCCAGATCAGTCGTCTCATCCTTTCATGAATGATTTATCTGTGGCACGCGACGCTGTTTGATAGCATTTTACCCACAGTAGAACTTCTTTCTATTGGAGTCAATCCTCTCAAACTCTGTCATTGTTTTATCAACTAAGTTGATGTCATATTTCAAATCCTATGTTGTCATTTCAACAATGTTCACAGCATCTTCACCAGGATTAGATTCCATTAGAAGAAACCACTTCTTTTGCTCATGCATAGCAATCAACTTCTCATCTGTTCAAATTTTATCATGAGATCTGAGCCGCTCAGTGACATTTTCAGGCTTTTAATTTTAGTTCTCTTGCTGTTTCCTCCTCATCTGCAGTGACTTCCTCCTTTGAAGTCCTAGATCCCCCAAAGTCACCCATGAGGGTTGGAATCAACTTCTTCCAAATTCTTGTTCATGTTGCCATCTTGATCTCCTCCCGCAGATGTCCTCAATGGCATCTAGAATGGCCAATCCTTTCTAGAGGTTTTCAATTTACTTTGCCCAGATCCATCAGAGGAATCACTGTCTATGGCAGCTGTAATCTTACAAAATGTCTTTCTTAAATAACAAGACTTGAAAGTTGAAATTAGTCCTTGATCCATGGACCGCAGAATGGATGTTGTGTTGACAGGCATGAAAACAACATGAATCTCCTTGTACATCTCCATCAGAGCTCCTGAGTGACCAGAAGCATTGTCAATGAGCAGTAAACAATATTTTGAAAGAAACTTTTTTATTATTCTGGGCAGTATGTCTCCATAGTGGGCTTAAAACATTTAGTAAACTGTGCTGTAAGCAGATGTGCTGCCATCCAGGCTTTGCTGTTCCACTGATAGAGCATAGGGAGAGTAGATTTAGCCTAATTCTTCAGGGCCCCAGGATTTTTGGAACAGTAAAAGAACGTTGGCTTCCACTTAAAATCCCCAGCTGCATTTGCCCATAACAAGAGAGTCAGCCGGTCCTTGGAAGTTTTGCAGGCAGGCATTGATTTCTCTTTAGCTCTGAAAGTTGTGATGGGATCTTCTTCCAAGAGAAGACTGTTTCATCTATAACACAACTCTGTAGTGTAGTGTAGCCAGCTTCGTCAGTTACCTTAGCTGGATATTCTGGATACTTTGTTGCAACATCTATAGCACTTGCTGCTTCACTTGGCACTTCTATGTCTTGGAGAAAACTCCTTTCCTTAAACCTCAGGAAGCAAACTCTGCTAGCTTCAAACTCTTCTGCAGCTTCCTCACCTCTCCTCAGGCTTCATAAAATTAAAGAGAGTTAGGGGTTGCTCTGGATTAGGCTTCACTTTAAGGGAATGTTGTGTCTGGTTTGATCTTCTCTCCAGACCACTTAAGCTTCCTCCTCATCAACAATAAGACCATTTCGTTTTCTTATCATTCATATGTCCACTGGAGCGGCACTTTCAAGTTCCTTCAGAACTTTTCCTTTGTATTCACAACTTAGCTGTTTGGCCAAGAGGCCTAGCTTTTGGCTCATCATGCCTTCCTCACTAAGCTTCATCATTTTTAGCTTTTGATTTGGAGTGAGAGACATGCAACTCTTCTGACTCTTTCACTCAAATAATTTTTAGGTCATTATAGGATATTACTTGGACTAATTTCTTTTTCTATTCCTTCCTTTATTTCTTCTTTCTCTCTCTCTCTTTCTCTTTCTCTTTCTTTCTTCATTTCTTTCTTTCTTTTTTTTTTTTGTACAGGGTCTGGCTCTGTCCCTCAGGCTAAAGTGCAGTGGTGCTATCATAGCTCACTGCAGCCTTGAACTCCTGGGCTCAAGTGATCCTTCCGTCCCAGCCTCCCGTGAAGCTGGGACTACAGGTGTGCACTACTATGCCTGACTAATTAAAAAAATTTTTGGCCGGGTGCCATGGCTCACACCTGTAATCCCAGTACTTTGAGAGGCTGAGGTGGGTGGATCACTTGAGGTTGGGAGTTCAAGACCAGCCTGGCCAACTTGGTGAAACCCCATCTCTACTAAAAATTTAAAAAATTAGCTGGATGTGGTGGTGCATGCCTGTAATCCCAGGTGACTGGGAGACTGAGGCAAGGGAATCCCTTGAACCCAGGAAGCAGAGGTTGCAGTGTCCCAAGATTGCATCACTATACTCCAGCCTGGGTGACAGAGCAAGAGTTCTATTTTAAAAAAAATTTTTTTTCATCTGTTTTTTTTGTTTGGTTTTGTAGAGATGGGGTCTCACTATGTCTCCCAGGCTGGTCTTCAACTCCTGGGCTCAAGTGATTTCCCCACCTCAGCCTCCCAAAGTGTTGGGATTACAGGCATGAGCCACCTTGGCCTAATTTCAGTGTTGTTTTGTATCAGGTAATAAGGAGGCCTGGTGAGAGGGAGAAGGATGGGGAATGGCAAGTTGGGAAAGCAGTCAGAAAATAAACAACATTTATTAAGGTTGCCATCTTGTATTGGTGTAGTTCATGGTGCCCCCAAAACAATCACAAGAGACAGATTGTAAGAATGAGCAAAATGTGAGACAAAGATACAAAGTGACCACATGTTGTTGAAAAAATGGGGCCAACAGACTTGCTCAATGCAGCTTGCCACAAACCTGCAATTTGTAAAAAAGACATTACCTCCAAAGTGCAATAAAAAGAGGCATGCCTGTATGTAAACTGTTAAAACCCTGGTGAATTTGCTTTTTAAAAAAAGTGTACTTTTTAGCATTCTATACTACTGTTGTTAACAATAATATATAGTTGCAAATAGCTAGAAGGAGAATATTGAATAATCCCAATACAAAGAAATAATAAGTATTTGAGATGTTGGGTAAGATAATTAGCCTAATCTGATCACTATGCATTGTATATATTGAAATATCACTGTGTACCCCATAAATATGTACAATCATATGTTCATTTTTAAAAGTTTGCTTTTGATATGTGACTTTAATTTCCTAAGAAATTCTGAGACTGCTGTTCAACCCACAAGCTCCCCTGCTAAAAAAACACCTTCTAGTGATTTCTATGGTGTCTGTTTTGTCTGTCCTCCTTCTTCCTACTGCTCTGCATCCCATCCCTTGAGCTTGGCACTTCTCAAGGCTTCTAGATTAAGAGACTTTTCACCACCTTGCAGCCCATATGGGTTGGATTATATTGCCTGAGTTGAATTAAATAACTGATAGAACATTCTTTGAGGTTCTGTGTAGGTGTGCTTGCCTAGCTGAGGGATGGGCCACCTTTCCTTCTCAGAATGCAGCAGATACCTAGATCCTTCTAGGATGGAAGATGCAGAGGTAGGAAGAACTGTACGAGGCCGGCTGCCCAGCTTGCAGATGGGCCCGCTTTCTAGTACAGGGTAACGTGTGTGAGTGGGCTGTGCCAATCCCCAGAGCTGGAGGAGCTGAATGAGGATATGGGGGCTGCAAAACCTACAAATGACAGAACGGAACTATCCACCCAAGGAAGGAGAGGGCAGCCTCAGCCCTTGGGCTTTGAAGGAGGTAACAGCTTCTGTCATTTCAGAGCATTTTTCTTCATTCACCCCTTCCTATGGGTAGGAAAAAAAACTATTTGTTAAAAAGGTCCTTACTTTTATTTATTTATTTTTCATTCACAAATGCCAGAGAGAGAGAGAGAGAGAATGAGAGCGAGGCCTATTGTGAGATAGAGAATGAGACAGATTTTAATCGCACAATTGTACCCAAGCAGCCAGCAGCATAGGCACACTGAGATAAAAATGTTAATGAGGTGAGAGGAAAGGATTGCCTGAGGAGAAACTAACTGAGTCGTGTGCTGTTAAAAACTGAGGAAAATGACTGGACGCGGTGGCCCACACCTGTAATTCCAGCACTTTGGGAGTCCGAGGCAGATGGATCACAAGATCAGGAGTTCAGGAGTTCAAGACCATCTTAGCCAATATGGTGAAACCCCGTTTCTACTAAAAATACAAAAATTAGCTGGGCATGGTGGCATGTGCTGGTAGTCCCAGCTACTTGGGAGGCTGAGGCAGGAGAATCGCTTGAACACAGGAGGCAAAGGCTGCAGTGAGCCGAGATGGCACCACTGCACTCCAGCCTGGTGGCAGAGTGAGACTGTGTCTTAAAAAAAAAAAAACCCTGAGGAAAATATGGAGGAATTTGACTTGTTCATTATTTATTTTCAAGAGTCAGAAATGTTCCTAGAAAGGGATCCTGATCCAGACCCCAAGAAAGAGTTCTTGGATCTCATGCAAGGAAGAATTTGAGGTGAATCCATAAAGTGAAAGTGAGTTCATTAAGAAGGTAAAGGAATAAGGAATGGCTACTCCATAGGCAGAGCAGCAACTTGGTCTGCTCCACGGTTAATATTTATAGTTATTTCTTGATTATATGCTAAACAAGGGGTGGATTATTCACGAGTTTTCCAGGAAAGGGGTGGGCAATTCCTGGAACCAGGGTTTCTCCCTCTTTTATTGTTTATTTTTTATTTTTTTTGTTTTTTCTCCCACCATCCTCCCACCTTTTAGACCATATAGATAACTTCCTGATGTTGCCATGGCACTTGTAACCTGTCATGGTACTGGTGGGACTGTCTTTTAGCATGCTGATGTATTATATTAGCATATAATGAGCAGTGAGGACAACCAGAGTTTATTTTCTTAAAGAAACCTTTATTCAAGAGCACCTGTCAAAGTCCTATAGTTGACTATAAACTCACCTAAAGAGGACCAAAACAAGACAATTGTCTGTGGGTGATGAAAATTTTAGGGCATCCATAGTCAAAGACACAACTGACAAGGAAATTTGTTACCTCTGTGGCACACAATAATTTAACATAACAATTATAATTATTACTGATAATGTACATTGTCATATCAGAATTATAGGAGTTTCCCATAATTTTGGAACACATACCAATAACATATTTATGCAAATATAGCCCAAAGAAAGTCAAGTGCCATTTCATATTTGACAATGCTTTCTGTATAATTTTTATACCATATAAGCCAAATATGTGATTTTTGGCCTTTAAGAGACCTAATATCTAAAAGGTTAATTAGGTCAGAAGACATAATTTATAAGTTGATTTGGAAATTTGTCAAATATCAAAGGTTTAAAACGCTTACTATTACAAAATAGAATTCCAGGTCACCATAAGTTATTCATTTAGCCAAAATGACAACTCAAATATTTTAAAAAGGTAAAAACTCACAGTCACTGAGAGAGGAGAGAACCAGCTTTCCAAAAGGACCCAGTAAAGACAGCATGAGCCAACTGAATTGGTCTCTTTTCTTCTTATTTTTCCTATAGTTTATTTAAAAGGCAAACACAAATATTTAGTATTAAAAAATATTACATGAAAATCTTGTTCAAGAGAAAAAGCAAACTTTCACCTTCAGATTAGTGTACTATTAATGTTAAACCCAGTTCTTCATAAAAACCTCATGGACCCATCTGTTTAATTTTAATCAGTTTGACCATCAGGTAAGATTACCAAAAACCTTTTATAACCCTTTGCAATTTTTGTGAAAGAACAGATTAGTGCTCTAAGAAAAACCTGCTACGCTTTTATTCCAATGTTCAATGTACAGAAAAATTGAATACTTTTAACTTGAGCCAATGTTCACACACAGAATTTCTTTTACAAGATTAATTTTTCACGAACCTTCCCCAACTTGCTTAAGCCTTCAGCTATATCCTATCTAACTTAAAACAATCCTTTACGCCCTTTAATGTAGGCCAAAAAAAATTCATATCCCCATGACTTCTTATAATCTTTCACCAGGAACACATTTTGCTTTCCTTACACAATCTGCATGTAAAATGGTTTCTTTGGTAGTCTTCAATCACATGTTACAATGTTAACTCTTAGCAACTTTTACTTTCGGTGAAAACCTTGGTTAAGTAAGGGATTTTAATTATGTACTAGATGTGGAGCCTACGACACCAGACAGAAATGCAGGTAAGATCTGACTCTTTCCAGCATAGCTAGGGGGCATGGCTAACTCCACATGCCCCCAGGCCTTACCTAGAATCTAAGGGCTCCAAAGGAGATAAGATGAACAATTTTCAAAAGTCAAAGAAGCAATTTATGACCCTGAAGTATTTAGCACCCTGCCTAATTTATACCAAATGTCTTTATTTTACCATTAATTCTTAAACCTGTCTTTATTTTCCAAAGCTTACAAAAGTCATGTGAAGACATGTCAGTTTTTATTTTTCAGACAAAATATTTGATTTCAGTGCTTATTACTTTTAAGCTAATTAATCAGAGTTCTTTCCTATATAAACATCACACACACAACACATGTAAATCCACAGAAGAAGATCCAATACTTGTAAGATTTTTCATTTGCCAGTTTTTATGTTTCTCTTTAAAGCACACCGTTTCTAGGGCCTAATATGCAGGCACAGCTGGAAGGCAAAACGGATTCCCTAAAATTCAGGGTCCCATTTTTATACCAGATCCTGGATTTCAAAAAGGGGGAATCAGCCCATCTCCGATGGGAGTATTATCTCTCAGTACAGGGTGGGGACATTTCCTTACTTTCCAGGTGGCCAAGAGCATGCTTCTTTAATCCAAACACGAAAGAACCTTGTATTCCTCCATAACTGCCATTAGCTATCCCCAAAAGTATATTTCCTACAGTTATTACACACCAGACTTCTCTCATAATGTGAAGCAATTTCTGAAATCTCCAAAAGTCAAAACCATCAGAGAATGCACTGCAAAACAGAACAGAGCCTTAGATTTTGAGAGGGATCTATCTGCTTTCAGTTTCTGGTGTTCCTTGAGAAAAACAGAGGTTTTCCTCAAAACGAGGTCTGTGGAGCTTCCTCTGTTTTTGTCAAGGAGATCCAGGCTGTTACAGCTTGAATATCCACTTTTAATTAAGCTAACTTTTAAACATAGCACTCTAAAAAAAAACAATTCTTTTAAATCTCTTATTACCTGACTTTATCCAGGCCAAAAGGCCAGTATTTCTGAGTTTTTGAACTTTACCAAAGGTAATCTCCTAGGTGCTCAGAGAAAGGAAAATTTCAGACAGTTTGTGGATGGGAAGAGAATCAACAAAAGGTAAAGGTCGCACAGATATCAAACCAGAAAGAACTCATCCCCTAAGCCAGGAATTGAACCCTGAACTCAGGCTGTCATTGTGAAAAGACAAAGCCTTAGCCACTAAGCTACATCATTGGGCAGTTTCCATTGTTTTTCCCGGGAGGAGTCTAGAGCTTGCAAAGGCTTTTAATTGCTCAAGATAATTTCTAGGGTGAACTATGACATGAATTCCAAGTTTCTTGTTTGCTGGATGGTGGTGACCAAGAGAAAATACCACCATGTGGTTACAAGATCAAGCTCCCAAGGACATGAAACGAGACGAGAGGGAAACTTCATCCAGCTTTTTTTGTTTCAGGGACCTGCAGCAAAGTTTGTTACTGAGGTCCTAAGCCCATGTTCTATGCTAAGGTACCCTTCCTTAGGACAGAGCAATACAGAAAGACAAATTTATAGCACAAAGTATACCAGGTTCTCTGCAGTAGCCACTCCGCTCAGCATCCAAAATGGAACTGGCAAGGCTCAAACTTGCTCGTGGTTGGACCCTGTCATCTTTCATCCAACCTCTGACCAGGAGTTTCAACATGTGGTCTCTGGGCAAGATGGTCACCCTGAATAACAGAAAAGATAGGAAAGGGAAAGGAGAGAAAGGGAGAAAAGCAGTGTCTGCAGCAGGGTGGGGAGGTGAAGAACTCAGGTTGCCAGAGAAAGACCCATTGCAGTGACATTGAATCAGAAGTTTAGGTGGCCGCTTGTCAGTTGCGAAGGGATCTTTTCCAGCAGCTCTGTCAGCTCTCAAGTTCCCCCTTTTGGGGAGGAAAAGACTCTTATGACTGTACATGCCTAATCCTGTCATGCACAGCCATCAGCAAACAGTGCAAGGCAAATTAATCCAAAGAGAATAGTGGTTAACATCCTGTAATGCCAATTCTATTTTTAACCAAGGGGGATTTTACTGACAGGGGCCTCTCACCCCCTAAATCTTAGAAAGAACTCTAACTTTCCTAAGTTGGGCCTCGAACCCGAGTTCAGTCAAGCCTCCTTACCTTTTATTAAGAGGGTCCTTTAACCCACACTGTCTTAGGAGCAGCTCTAACTCCTCTAAGTTGGGCATCTAACCCAATTCCATCCTTTACCTGGGTAAAATATACCCCAACAGTTACCCAAAGTTGGCCAACTGGTGCTGTAGTCTATTTCCTTCGAGTCACGGGTCTCTTCAGTGTTGTCCCTTCATGGCCACCAGGAAGATGTTACCAGAAAGAAGTTCTGATCCAGACCCTAAGAGAGAGTTCTTGGATCTCACACAAGAAAGAATCTGAGGAGAATCCATAGAGTAAAGTGAAAACAAGTTTATTAAGAAAGCAAAAGAATATAGGAGTTTTGGGAAAAACCTAGTTCAGTATAAGCTGATAGGGGAATACCTAATAAATTGCAGAGTTTGTTGCAATTACTTGTATCACAGATGAGTAACGTAAGACTTTGCACCTAAGTGAATACTTGGAAATTAGATAAGAACATAATCAAGTAGTAGCTTCTGTTTAAAAGATCAAAGTTAATTAGACCAAAGAAATAAAAAAATTCAGACACCCAGAGGGCTTTCAAAAAAAAAAAAAAAGAAAGGAAAAGAATAAAGAATGGCTACTCCATCGGCAGGGCAGCAGCTTGGGCTGTTCCACTGGAAATACAGTAATTTCTTGTTTATATGCTAAACAAGGAATGAATTATTCATGGATTTTCCAGGAAAGGGGTGGGCAATTCCTGGCACTGAGGGTTCCTCCCCATTTTGGACCATATAGGGTAACTTCCTGACATTGCCATGGCACTTGTGAACTGTCCTGACGCTGGTGGGAGTGTCTTTTAGCATGCTATAATTAGTATATAATGAGCGGTGAGGATGGCCAGAGGTCACTTTCATTGCCATCTTGGTTTTGGTGGGTTTAGGCCGGCTTTTTTACCTCATGCTATTTCATCAGCAAGGTCTTTGTGAACTATATCTTGTGCCAACCTTCTGTCTCATCCTGTGACTAAGAATGCTTAACCTCCTGGAAATGCAGCCCAGTAGGTCTCAGCCTCATTTTACCCAGTCCCTATTCAAGATGGAGTTGCTTTGGTTCAAACGCCTCTGACAGAAAGACTACAGTAGGAAAGGGAATGGAAAAAATTGATCCGCATACTTGCCGCTAAGTGAAGTAACAATGTTGGACTGTCGTGTGATTCTGCAGAGTGAGGGCGGTAAGGAGTAAAACAGTGTTCAGGTGGGAATTTGAGGAAGTTGTAGGCAGCTGGGGATTAGATTTTTGGGAAGACATGGATTCCCTGCAGGTAGCCTCACAGACTACAGCAGTGCCAACTCCTCTCATAGGACACCCTAACTTCTTCAGGACATGACCAAACTTGGCATTTCACAGAAGAGAAATGCCAGGCCTGCCTTAAGCACACTCCTTACTGCATTTGCCCCTCTTCAGCTTCCTGTGAAGATGGAATGTAACTGCTTAAGTACTCAAGAGGCCTTCCACAAGAAACACAAAAGCTTTGCATTCCAACTCTTGGTTTTCTGCCACATGACTGTCTCTAAGAATTTCTATGTTATTTTTGGAATGGAAAAACCAGACACAGTATGCCTTCTTTGAAAAGACAAGGTGATTGCGCTCCAGCTTGTTTTCAGAAAATAAACACTCTAACGCTTCTCTTCAACAGGCATTTAGAATTCAAGAAGAATGAGGCCATGAGGAAAGAACAGTTTGGACACAGTCAATTCTCTGTGTGTTCCTGATTAGTGGTTGTAGAGGAATTTGGAGCAGAATATAATCAAACACGTTAGCACTTATCTGGAAGGAGCAAACAATGAGATGGGCGATGTGGCCCACTTTGAGATCTTTTGTTTAAAACAACAACAACAAAAGAGCCACCTGGCTACTTCTTTAGCTCTGGAATTTTCTACAGGTGGGCTATTAACATGACAGAGTGGAGGAAGGGAATATTCAGCTGGTGATAATTTATTTTCTGTCTCCTTTATAGGTCATATTGATGGTGCCCATAACATATATTAAGCCATGGGCTTCTTTTAGAGCTTTTTCACATGATCTTCACACATACTTTCCTGACTGAATGGTTCCCCCACCCCCATCAGAATATATGTTCACATCCGAATCCCTAAAACCTGTGAATGTGACCTTATTTGAAAGAGGATCTTTGCAGAGGTAATGAAGTTAAGAATCTTGAGATAAGATTATCCTGGATTATCAGGGTGGACCATACGTCCAACAACAAGTATCCCTGCAAGAGACAGAAGAGAAGACACAGACACACAGAGGGGAAGGCCATGTGGGGGTAAAAGCAGAGATTGGAGTGATGCAGCTACAAGCCAAGGAACACCTCGCGCCACCAGAAGCTGCGAGAGGCAAGAATGGGTTCTCACCTACAGCCTTGAGAGGGAGCGTGGCCACGCCAACACCTTGAGTTCATACTTTCGGCCTACAGAACTATGAGAGAATACATTTCTGTTATTGAAAGTCACAAAGTTTGTAGTAATTTATTACAGAGCCCTTAGGAAATTGATATACATATTATCTTCTATGCTGTTGTCAAGAAAATTTAGGAGATGAGGATAGTGTTTACAATGAAGCCAGCGTTAGATATAGGTCTCTGTGTCTTCTTTGGGAAGAAATATTTATGTAAGGACACTAACAGTATAGACAAAGTCTTTGATTTTTATGGCGAAGAGGATCCTTTGAGACCTGACCCAGGCCTCACGTTTTACTGATGTGGACTCTGAGATCCTGAGAGGTAAACTGCTCTACTTCAGGCCACATAGGCAGCTAGTGACAGGGACAAGAAGAGACATCAGCTCTTCTGATTCTCCCCCCAACAGAGTCCTTTTGCACACAGTGAGCCACTCCACAGAACTTTGTTCACTTTTCCACAACAGATCATTTTGCCAGGAGCTAACTGCCTCGGTATTCTTTCAGTTTTAAGTGACAGACATCCATCAACAGGTCAAACAATAAAGGAGTCACATAACAGGAAAGGCTGAGGTGGGGTTTGGCATCAGGTACTGAATCTAGGTCCCAAGCAATGCCACCAGGATTTCTTCCTCTGTCAGCCTCAAATCTCTGTGTTTTCCGTCATCTTTTCTGATAACGGATGTACTTTCTCGCTTGCTAAGGGAAAAGGCTGCTGACAGCTCCACGTTCACATCTTTCCTGCACCTCTCAAGAGAGAGCTTCCTGTCAGGTCCACAGAAAAGCCCCTAGGGAAGAGTTCCGAGTGGTCTAGTTTGGGGTACATGTCTAGTCCTTTGGTAGAATGCCAAGGGGCAGGGTCTGTGGGGTGAAAGCTGCTGGCGGCTTCCCCAAATCCACATTCTCCTCTTATTCCAAGACACTCAGCCAGAGTTCTTCCCCAGACTCCTAGTAGTGAGGCATGGTCTGACAACTCCATTGTCGTCAATAAAGTGTGAGCAGATGTGATGTGCTCCACTTCTAGGTGCTGGCCCCTCAAAATCTCCTATGCGTTCCTCCATGTTCCTTTTGTCTTCTGGTTGGCTGAAGGCAGATGACCCCAGGGCAACCTTGGAAACTTCATATTGAAGGTGTCAATGATCCCACAAGTTGGCAGTCACTAATCTGAATGACTGCATGGAAGAAGGCCACCCTGCTCACCTATTCATCAGCTTTCTACTATTATGTGAAGAAAAAATAAACTTCTACTGAATCCGAGCCATTGTAATGGAGGAGTTTATGTTTTCATAGTTAGCCTATGTTAGCAAATACAGTATGTTAAAAGAGAAGGTGTGAGGGGGAAGAATCTTTGTGGCCACCCCAAATAATACCAGCCATGTCAAATACACTAGTCAGGTAGGCATGGTTATGCCATGGTAACAGCTAACCACAGCTTTCAGTAGCTTAAAACAACAAAGGGTTATCCCTTACTGTGCAACCTGTTTATCATGAGTTGTCTGGGAAGGACTTTGCCTTTATCTCATTCTCACTCAGGGGCCCAGGCTGAGAGAGGCTCCATCTTTGAGGCTCCATGATTATCAAAGCAAGGTGAGAGGTGATGGTGATTCATTTCCTGGTTTTTAAAGCATCGGCTCCAAAGTGATGTTTAACTGGCCAGATCAAGTCACATAACAATTTCCAACTTCAAGAGGGTAGAGATGTGTGGGTTTACAATGTCCTCAGGAGGAGTATGTTTGGTAAAAGACAAGACTGAGTATTGCTTGCCTTTGGGTAGAGGAAGTGGGAGGAAGGGAGAGAGGCGTAAGATGGATACTTTTTGTTCACTTCTCTTACAATGGAGGGTTGTGAGTACAAACCCTTTGCATTTTTATTTAAGATTAAAAACAAGATTGTATTGTTTTTAGACACAGGGTTGCCCAGGCTGGAGTGTGGTAACTATTCACAGGTGAGATCATCAATGTGCACTGCAGCCTAAAACTCTTGGGCTCCAGCAATCCTTCTGCCTTAGCCTCCCAAGTAACTGGGATTACAGGCATGTACCACCATGCTTTGTTTCTAAATATTTGTATTGTTGTAAAATATAACATAAAATTTACCATCTTAACTGTCTGAGTCACTACTTGCAGGGGTCTGTCATGCAGACTTTGACTTAGTGACGGATGAATAAACTACACTGACACACAAATATTATGCTTTGCTAGTTTGACTGAGTGTTTGGACAGCTTACAGACTCATTGGAGAGTGCCATATACAGTTGTGACCACTGGCCTTCATCAGCCAGTGAGACTTGCATTTATTCAGTAAAGTTTCATTGATAAAGGCTTGAGTCAACACTACTAGAGGTTGAAGATTAAAGGACAGGTTCTGAGACTAAAGCAAACACTATTAGAGGGTAATGTCTTTGGTTGACTTCTTTCTGAGAAGGCCATCTGGCTCAAAGGTTAGTGTTAAGACTGCTTGAGTAAACAAGTTAGTTAGGTAAACTCCTTACGTTCCTTTTTTTCTACTCTAATTTATTTAACTAAGGGGACAAGGTGGACTTCAGCCAAGAACTATAGAAAAAACCTTTAGGCCTTCTAGAAGGGTTTGAGACTATATTCTATAACTTTCTCTAATATTTTTCCTTTAATATTTTTACCACCATCCTGAGTGAATCCCCTCACCCCGAGTGAGTGTAAATTGGCATATTAACCATTTTAATTGCATAATTCAGTATTATTAAGTACATTCATATTATTGTGTAACCAATACCCAGAACTCTTTCATCTTGCAAAACTCAAATTCTAAATCTGTTTAATAACAGCTCCTCCTTCCCCCTGCTTAGCTCTTGGTAACCACTATTTTACTTTCTGTTTTTATGAATTTGACTATTCTAAGTATCACATATAAGTAGAATCATACAATAGCTGTCCTTTTGTGACTGGCTTATTTCACTTAGTATAAGGACTTCATCTATGTTGTAGCATATGTCAGAATTCTCTTTCTGCAACCATTTCTCAATAGACTTTTTTTTTTTTTTTTTTTTTTTTTTAACAGGGTCTCACTCTGTCACCCAGGCTGGAGTACAGTGGCACAATCACAATCTTGGCCCACTGCAACCTCTGCCTCCCAGGCTCAAGGGATCCTTTCATCTCAGCCTCCTAAGTAGCTGGGACTACAGGCAGACACCACCATGCCCAGCTAATTTTTCATATTTTTCATAGCAATGGAGTTTTGCCATGTTGCCCAGACTGGTCTCAAACTCTTGAATTCAAGTGATCCATCCACCTTGGTTTCCCAGAGTGCTAGGATTACAGGTGTGGGTCACTGTGCCTGGTCTCAATAGGCCTTTTTAGGCCCTGAAGAGCTGCCATATTTGCCCTTCTTACCTGTGACTGTTAACAGTTTTTCTTACTGCAGAATTTCCCGAGACTAATCATTATTAACAACTCGGTGACCTTGATTATAATGCACCTCCTCCTCTGGTCTTCCTACTATACAACTTAAATATGAATTTATCATGGTGTCTGAGAATACTAAAATGTTTTTGTGGCCAGAGGCATAAATCCAAGTCAAAGTAGATGGAAAGGAAGAATTTGTTCAAAAGATACTGAGATATTCCATGTAATTAAAGGAAGAATTGAACAACTTGACTGCAGAAAGTGTGATATACAGCTGGAACCAGGACTTGCAGGCCAGCAGAACGCCCGTACCCTCTTTCTCTCCCTCTCTCAATCTCTTTTTCTCTTTTTTTGAGTCTTACCTCTATTTCTCTCTACCTGTCAGCTTCATTTTCCATACAAAGTGGATTCCTCCACACAGCCCAAGACAAAGCCAAAGACAGCTTGCAAGATCCTAGACTGCAAGCTCTCACTACCAGAGAAAACCAACCCCTTTTCCCAGAGTCAATTTGAAGAATTCCAGGCAAGGACTCTGATTGGCTAGCTGGTACTATTGAGCTTTATTGTAACATTGAGAGAGGGTTTCACTTGCAGAAAAGACTCTTCAGAAGTTTCCTTTTGGTTTAAGCACATCGTTTGTCATTTATTGTTGCTCTAGTTCTTTTTTTTTTCTTTTGAGACGGAGTCTTGCTCTGTCACCAGCGTGGAGTGCAGTGGCCCAATCTTAGCTCACTACAACCTCTGCCTCCTGGGTTCAAGCGATTCTTCTGCCTCAGCCTCCTGAGTAGCTGGGACCACAGGCATGTGCCACCATGCCCATCTATTTTTTGTATTTTTAGTAGAGACAGGGTTTCACCATGTTGGTCAGGATGGTCTTGATCTCTTGACCTCGTGATCTGCCTGCCTTGGCCTCCCAAAGTGCTGGGATTACAGGTGTGAGCCACCACCCCCGGCCTATTGCTCTAGTTCTTATAGTACTTTTCATTCTATTTATAAATATAGCAATTGTTAACAGTCACTTTTTATGGAAAACTTAAATTTTTTTTGGTCTGTTTAAAGACTCAATTAAACTGCTTCAATACATCAAACATAATCAATTTAATATATTTTATAGTTTTCTTAAATATTTTAATTGCTCAACAAAACAAAAAAAATTCCTGAGCACTTAAATAGCTAGTATAAATACAATGAATTAACCTTATAGATAAGGGGAATCTAAAGTTCTCTTAGATGTTCTAATACTGTGAATGCGCTTGGTAGGATTTCACCATAGCACCATAAATCTAACTTTATAATTCAATTGTATATTTCTAATCAGAATTAAAAGACTGTTACTCTACTAGGTTAAATTCTCTTCAAGATTACAAACACATAGGATTCCAAATACATAGAGTCTTTCCAAACACCAAAATATTAATATCATGGTTTTGATTCCCTTAACCTTTTTAATACCTAATTTTCAATATTCCCAAAATTAAAACCTGTATTCACTAAGGAATACTAGTAGAATTCCAGAGATTTCAGAAGACTTGATTCTAAATTTTCCTAGGATTAAAATATGCTCACTCATCAATGTAATTTTATTTATCCTAAGATGTACCTTATATTTCTCTCACATTTTTATACCTTGGAAATAGGGGTACATCTTGGCCCCTTTTAGTCACAGCTGGAGGTGGAGTGGCTGGGATGCAGGGCACCAGGTCCCAAGATTGTACAAAGCAGCTGGGCTCTGGGCCTGACCCATGAAACAATTTTTCCCTCCTAGGCCTCCAGGCCTGTGATGGGAGGGGTTGCTGCAAAGGTCTCTCAAATGCCCTGGAGGCTTTTTCCTCACTTGTCTTGGCTATTAACATTTGGCTCTTCTTTATGGATGCTGATCTCTGCAGCCTTGAATTCCTCCCCAGAAAATGGATTTTTCTTTTCTCCCGTATGATCAGGCTGCAAATTTTCCAAAGTTTTATGCTCTGCTTCCCTTTTACATGTAAGTTCTGATTTCAGGTCATTTGTTTGTTTGTGCAAATGAGCATAGGCTTTTAGAAGCAGCCAGGCAACATCGTAAACACTTTGTTGCTTAGAAATTTCTCCTAACAGATACCCTAAATCACATCTCTCAAGTTCAGAGTTCCACAGATTTCTACAGGAGGGGCACAATGCTGCAGTCTCTTTGCTAAAGCATAGCAAGAGTGACCTTTACTCCAGCTCACAATAAGTTCCTCATCTCTGTCTATGACCACTTCAGCCTGGACTTCACTGTCTATATCACTATCAGCATTTGGTCACAACCATTCACCAAGTCTCTAGTAAGTTCCAAACTTTCCCTTATCTTCCTGTCTTCTTCTCATCCCTCCAAGCTGTTCCAGCCTCTGCCCATTTACCCAGTTCCAAAGTCACTTCCACATTTTCAGGTATATTTATTGCAATGCCCCACTTCTCTGGTACCAGTTTTCTATATTAGTCTGTTCTCACAGTGCTATAAGGAACTACCTGAGACTGGGTAATTTAGAAAGAAAAGAGGTTTATTTGATTCACAATTCTACAGACTGTACAGAAAACTTACAATCATGTTGGAAAGGGGAAGGGGAAGCAAGCCTATCTTCACATGGTGGCAGGAGAGAGAGAGAGAGAAGGTGGGGAGAAGTGCTACACATTTTTAAACAATCATATTGCACGAGAACTCACTCACCATCACAAGAATAGCAAGGGGGAAATCCACCCCCATGATACAATCACCTCTCACCAGGCCCCTCCTCCAATACTGAAGATTATAATTCAACATGAGATTTTTGTGGGAACACAAAGCGCAGTCATATCAAGTGGGATTACTTAAATCTGGAAATAAAGGCTGAATCTGGAAATAAAGGCTGGGTATGAGACCTGAATAGACATTCAGGCATTGACACCACAGAACTGTTAATACTGCCTTCTTTGGTGCTGTGATAGGCTTCAGAACTTAAGAAAGAAATGTGGATTATGTAGACAACTAGCTGGATTCAGTTTATCCAATACTTGAGTCACTGCTTACTCATGAAATCTGCAAGTCCCCCCTCAAGTGGTCACTTGGTTGGTTTTGTACTTGTGTGACTATTTAAAAAAATTTTTTTGAGACAGCTTATTGCCCAGGCTGGAATGCAGTGGTGTGATCATAGTTCACTGCAGACTCAAACTCCTGGGCTTAGTGGATCCTTCTGCCTCAGCTCCTAAATAGCTGTTAATACAGGCACAAGCCACCATGCCCACATAATTTAAGAATTTTTTTTTTTGTAGAGATGAGATTTTTTTTTTTTTTTTTAGAGATGGGGTCTCTCTGTGTTGCCTAGGCTAGTCTCAAACTTCTGGTCCCAAGGGATCCTCCTGCCTCTGTGACTTTTATTTTACACAAATGTCTTTTTTCTCATATGCAACTTTGAAATTGTTAGAAAGCTATGATCCTTAAATATGCTTTTTGTTTAACTTTAAACATATTTGAATTTGATGGATTCTTTTATTCATTAATGTTTTGAATATTTGATGTTATTCTTCTTTCTTTCCCAGGCATAAGTCATATATTTGAAGCTGTGGTAATTATTCTTCTTTCAAATATTTGTCATTTCTTAGCTAAAAAGCCTAGAAAAATATTTAAAGTGATGATAACAGACAATAAACTTCTAAATTTAATGAAAACTGTTTTATATGTTCTTAAAGATGATTTGAGATCAATAATAACATTAGGAAATTATGTCACTTGTTTTATTAAAAGATTTTAAAAAATTAGAAATACATTTTGAACAGCTTTGTTGAGATATAATTCACATACTATACAACTGAACTATTTAAATCTACCAGTCAATGGTTTTTAGTATATTCACAGATTCTTGCAACCATCACTATGGTCAATTTTAGAACATTTTAATCACCTGAGAAGAAACCTTATACCCTTTACCTAGATCCTGTTCCCCCCAGTCCTAAGCAACCAGTAGTATACTTTCTGTCTCTGTAAAATTCACTTTTTCTGGACATTTCATATAAATAGAATCATATCATATGTAATTTTTTTTCATGACTGGCTTTTTTCATTTAGAGGATTGGATGTTGAATTTGCTTAAAAAAGTCTTTCTAGGAAATATGAATAGAGGTGTCCTACTTTTGATTTGAACATCTCTCACAGATGTGTCTGATTTGAGTTCAAAATGATGAGGTCATTCTATTGGCATGAACCAACCTCTTATGGCCCACAAGAGAGGTGCTAACAGGCCTTCTCAGGTCAGGTGCCTGCCCTAGATCCAATCTCTAGACAGAGAGGCAAAGTCAGCCAGGAACACGGCAGCCTTGACCAGGACATGGTTGGAGTGGAGCAAACAGTAATCCCTGGAAAGGAACAAACAGACAAAATTGAAGATGTCTTCTTTAATTAAACTGTTCAAGGACCCTCTGCCATGCTTTCCTGAATCATGATGAAATTGCAAGTGAAATATTGCTGTGATATATGGGGAAAGGAACTGAATTAAAAGTCAGAAAGCCTAAGTTTTTGCTTTGGTTTTGCAGTTTGACTTCAAGAAAGTCACTTTGTCACACCTTTAATCCCAGCAATTTGGGAGGCCGGGGTGGGTAGATTGCTTGATCCCAGGAGTTGGAGACCAGCCTGAGTGACATGGCAAAACCTCCTCTCTACAAAAAAAAAAAAAGCAGCAAAAATTAGCCTGTCATGGTGGCATGTACCTGTAGCCCCACCCACTTGGGAGGCTGAGGTGGGAGGATTGTTTAAGCCCTAGGAAGTCGAGGCTGCAGTGAGCCATGATCACGCCACTGCACTCCAGCCTGCAAGACAGAGTGAGACCCTGTCTTAAAAAAGAAAAAAGTCACTTTGTATCTCTGAACCTCAAGTTCTTCACTTTTACGTGGGTAAAAATTTACTGCCTGCCATGGTTGTCGTTGGTGTTAGATGAGACCATGTGCCTGAAGTCGTAGAAGACATTAACAGTAAAAGACATAAGTGTCCAGTAACTATCTTCTCACTCCCTCTGATTCTTTAATGTTCTGCATGGTTGCTCCACAGGCCACTGCTTTCTAAAGCGGCTTCAGATTTAACTCTTGGTTAAGTCCACTCAGCATTTTTACCCTTCCATTTTGTGCTGTCACTGGGGTCTCTGCTTACAAGGTCTATGGTTAATGGCCTTATTTTAAAATCTCATTCCCCAGCGTTTTCAGAGGTTTTCCCCAGACTGCATCCATCTGCCACTTCCAAGAAGCTGAAAACCATGCATCACTCCCCACTCTGCCCCCACCCCCACCTTAAGCTTCCACTCACCCTCCCCATCCCAGCAAACATGGTTTGATTGGTAGTTACATTGATCCTCTCGAGGTCTTTCATTGTCAAGCTTATCCTTAGTCGTATCCTAAGCTGCAAAGCCCCTGAGTTGAGGAGGGAGCATGGTCTCTGCTCTCTGGGGTTAGAGTTCTGAGGCTGACAGGTAACATAGCCTCTGTGAATGGGACACCTGATATTCCAGTGGCAGGTAGCCTGACACCAGGGCTTTGGGGCCCTGAGTTCCCTCTCAGCTTCACACACACACACACACACACACATCTTTCTTTGTGCTTTCTTATGGTGATGATTCCTAATCGGATATTCCTATTCAAAGAAGACCAAGGAATCATTGAATGACATCAAGAAGTGAGAAAAGGTCTAAATATTCCTGGCATTTAGAAGTATACGTTGGAGCTGGAGAAACCTTGGACATAATCCAGGATAAACCTCTCCTTACCCTCTCCCCACCATACCTCCATTGATGGAAAAAACTGAAGCTTGGAGAGGTGATGTGACTTGTCTAAGACCTCTAAATAAGAAAAAAGGCAAAGACCATCCATTCATTTATTCATTCTGTAAAAGTTTATTGATTCCTATTTATCAGACACCACCCTATGAGATGAAAATATTGGATTATTTAGCACAAAGTCCCTGCCCTCAAGGAGCTTACATTTGTCATACTGTCATGAGACTGTGATAAACAACCTGATGTCAGATTGTGATACGTACTAGGAAGAAATCCAGAATGAAGGGATAGGGAGTAAAAAGGACAAGTGACAAATTTGACAAGGAGGTCAGACAATGTTTCTCTGTGAAGTAAATGGAGTGAAGGTGTGAGACACATATGCCGGGGAAGAGCACTCCCAGATAGAGGAAACAGCCAATAGAAAGGCCCTGGTGCAGCAATGGAACCAATCTGACCAAGAGGTCTAGATTCTGCATGCAGAGCTCCTTCATCAAACCACATGCTCTCTAAGTCATTACGGTGCCCCAAGGGACTTCATGTAACATGCAGCGTCTAGGTTTGACAGTGACTGTGAGAACCCAGAAGCCACCATGCTGCCCAGATTGGAACAAAGCTGTGTCCCCTACATGTATGACATCGACTCAGAATCTCAGTGTAGTGAAATAGAAACAACTCTGACTTGGGGATCCAGAGACCTGAGGCCCTGGTCTCTGGGGTGCCTTGTGGGGATATCAAAGAACACTTCTTGAGCAAAATGAGCTCAATCTGTAATGTAGGGATGAGTAGGGGTTCCCTGGGGAAATGCATGGATAAGTGTTGGGGACCAAGGGGCTAGGAATAGAACAACGTTCTTAACAGATGGAACAGTAAGTTTAAGAGTCCCAAAGAAAAAAGGCACCTGGCACAAAAGACTAATCTATGTCAGGATGCCAATTTATTAAATGAGAACAAGGTGAAAGGCTTTCTACTGCACAGAACTCACATCTGCTACCAAGGGCAGCCCATTTCTTGGATCAAAGTAGCTGGGAGGGTGATTTCATATCAGAAAATCACTTGGAAAATGTATTAGTCTATTCTCGCATTGCTATAAAGAACTACCCGAGATTGGGTAGTTTATAAAAAAAAAAAGAGGTTTAATTGGCCCATGGTTTCCCAGTCTGTTCAGGAAACCTGATGTGGAGGCTTCAGGAAACTTTCAATCATGGCAGAAGGTGAAGGAAAAGCAGCTGGTCTTACATGGGTGGAGCAGGAGAAAGAGAAGCGGAGGTGCTACATACTTTTAAACCAGATCTTGTGAGAACTCACTCACTACCACGAGAAGGGCAAAGGGGAAGTCTTCTCCATGATCAAATCATCTCCCACCAGGCCCCTCCTCTGACACTGGGGATCACAATTTGACATGAGATTTGGGTGAGGACAGAAGTCCAAACCATATCAGAGAGAAATCTTTTTTTCTGCTATCCTAGGGGTTGTTAAGAAAGGCAGATAGAAACTGTGGGCGCAAGAAACACAAAGGTGAATAAATTTCGTCTGTTCCTTTCTCTTCTTTTCTGGCCTAATTGAAACAAAGAGCTATTTGATAGAGCTGTTGCATTAGAAATAATGTATATAAAGCCTGGATATGGCAGGCAGTCAAAATCAGTAGCTAGGATTAGCAGAAGGTCCAGGCTGTTCCTACATCCTCAGCTCCACTTTCCTGAGTTCTCATTTCCTTTCCTGGGAATAACCACTGCCAGGCTAGTTAACAGCAGTTACACCCTCTCCTCTTAGGGACATCCCACGTCTCTCTCCCTGGATGACTTTCTGTCTAAAATATTTTAAAGTCAGTAAATTTGTACATTTCCCACAGTTAGAGTTTGTCAATCCTAAAAAAGCCTAGCATCTTACAGGTTCATCTACAGCTCAGTCTACATGGGCTGTGCAGAGCCTAAGACAAGTCCCTTTTATGGTCTCTCCTCCAGCTTGACTGGCAGCTTGGGGGCAGAGGTCCTCTCTTTCATGAACAGTTGCCGGAAAGAAGAACACACACACACACACACACTGCACACGTGCAGGTACTAGAAACCCCTATCTGGGAAAGGAGTATTCGTCTCTGAGACATGGCTTTAGAGCACTGTGCATCTCAAACCTTAGGGGAGATGTTACCAAAATATCTGTCCAGACTTCACCCCACTGCAGGCCTTACACATCACTATATCTGCAACTGGAGGCTTAGACTTTGTATATAGCTTTTGAAGTTTCCCTGGTGAGTCTGACAAGCACCTTAGACAAAGAGCTCCTTCGCTGGGAATGGGCAGCTCTGCTCCCACTATTCCAGGACAACCTCTGTCGTTAACATACAGCTGTCTCCTAAACATCTGTTTCAGGAGGTCTGTGCTTCACATTTGATTAACTAAAAGTCCTGTTCAAGAGATTTCTGCAGAACAAACAGCCTCCATTGGTGAATTACAGCTTTGACTTCTACAGAAACTTGAAACTGCAGGAAGCTCTGATATAAGGTTACCCATAGATACACGCACACACACACACACTCACATATTTATAGGACACACTTTATTATGTGTGTGTGTGTGTGTGTGTGTGTATAGCTTATCTACTCTAGAAATTGGTCAGATGCGAATAATTTTTAAAGCAGCTGGATTGAATTGTCTTATTGTGAGATCTGCATGATAAGAAGTTTTCAGTATTTAATTTGAACAATGAGAAAAATATGGCTACAGCTCGTCTGTTTGACAGAGAAGTCTGTCTTGGGGTCAGAAGCATTAGGAATCCTTAACAACCAGTCTGCACCATTATTTCAGAAAAATCTGGTGCCTGATGTGCCCAGCTATACTCAGGATTTCTTTCTTTCTTTCTTTTATTCTTCCTCTCTCTCTTAATTAAGAAAAACCTCACACAGCCCTTTCTCTACAAAGTGAAATGTTATAATCGCTCTTATCACTCATCAATTTCCCCTGTGCGACTTCTCCCACAATACATTACCTCAGGGAAAAACCTAAGCCCACGGAACCTGAGGCCTTAAAGTTTAGAATAGTAAGTTTGGGGTTTTGTCGGGGAATTTTGTCTCTATACATTTAGTCTACACCCAAATCTACCTGTGTTTCTTCGTCCTTGTTCTCTTGCTGTCCCTCTGAGAAAGCATGGTGATGAGGATGGCTGAACTTCAAAATTGCAGGCCTAGAGGTATCCAAATGATTGCATAACCCAACCTCCTGCAGATGAAGTCTCACAAACCGGCATCTTAAAGATGAAGCAATTGAGGCCAGGAGGCTCCTGACCGGGTCAAGGGCACAGAGTGGAGGAGAAGCTAGAACCCAGCATCTGGTTTCTCCTGCAGTGCCCTTGCCATTAGAATCCAGTAGTCTTAACTCCTTCCTGTGCATAGAGATCACCTGGGCAGTGGAGCTCCGCTAGGGGCCAGCAAAGCCCTCCCACCAACATATTACATGTATGTTTGCTTTCAACCCAAATCCCCTACCTTCCTCTCCCTATAAGCATTCCCATATAAAAATTCTGGAGTCTACATAGTACCATCGGCTAATGTTTCTTTACATTTGTTAAAACGCAGGTTCTAGGCCTTCAGGCCAGAGTATTTAATCCCACAGGTGTAGGGGGGAAGTGAATGAACCTGACATTCCCCTTCCCCACCCTGGCATGGTCCTGTCGTCTGTGGAGCACACTTTGAGAAGCTGCTCCAGCCACCATATTAACTGAGACTTCTAGAGTCTGCTATGCCTTAATTCAGAGAAGCACTTCCTTTTTTTGTAAAATATAAGACCTGGAAGATCTTGCCAGGGAAGAGGTTTTGAGAAAAGAGTTTCTTCGGCAGCTCTCACTCTGATGTGGAACAGCCTCCTTTAATTAGCTGACAGGTGGGGTCTTCGGAGAAGTGTGGAAGGAACTGAGGAGTTTGTTTAAAGGTATCCTTGGGGGATCATAAGGTCAGGAGTTTGAGACCAGCCTGACCAACATGGTGAAACTCCATCTCTACTAAAAATACAAACATTAGCCAGGAGTGGTGGTGTGCGCCTATAATCCCAG
This sequence comes from Cacajao melanocephalus, assembly GCA_963573385.1. Taxonomy (NCBI): domain Eukaryota; kingdom Metazoa; phylum Chordata; class Mammalia; order Primates; family Pitheciidae; genus Cacajao; species Cacajao melanocephalus. The sequence continues at coordinate 80,277 of CAUYLG010001213.1, read as the reverse complement.
CTACTCAGGAGACTGAGGCAGGAGAATCACTTGAACCTGGTGTCCAAGAAACCTGGGCAAAAAGCCTGAACTCCTCAGTGGAGGAGGCTCCTAGTGCAAGGAGTGGAAAACGAGGGACAGTGAGGGGAAGCGTTGGTGGAAGGTATACAGAACCTGCTTGGAGCTCAGCTTTGATCTTGAGGAAAACTGGCAGCTGGGTTCTACCAAACAACTCACTACAGCTATTGTTTCCTTGAACTTTGGACTACATTAATGAAGAATCTGGGGCAAATTTTTCACAAGTTCTTCTTCACTTTATTTATTTTTAAATTTTTTGATGATAGCTTTATTGAGATATAATTCACATACCCCACATAGAACTCATCCATTAAAGTGTAAATTCACTGGTTTTTAGTACATTCACAGAGTTGTACAGTCATCACTATAATTAATTTTAGAACAGTTTTACCACCTTAAAAAGAACCCACATATCATTTAGCCATCATCCTCCTGCAGCTCCCCATTTCCCCAGCCCTAAGCAGTGGGTAAGCTACTTTCTGTCTCTACAAATTTCTCCATTCTGGACAACAAATGGAATCATATAATACGTGGTCATCTGTGACTGGCTTTTTCACTTAACATAATGTCTAAAAAATTTTAATTATTATGAATCCATAATAGTTGTGCATATTTATGGGGTACATGTGATATTTTGAACCTTAATATAATGTTTTCAAGGTTTCTACGTGTTGTAGCATAGACGAGCACCTCATTCCTTTTTTCCTAACACATATATTCCATTGGCTGCATGGTCCATGTTTTGTTTATCCATTCATCCAGTTGACTGACACTTGGGTTGCTTCACCTTTTGGCTGTTGTGAATAATGCTGCTATTTGTGCACTAGTTTTTGTGTGATTATGTTCATTTCTTTTGGGTATATACTTAGGAGTGAAATCAGTGGGTCAAATAACATCACTATACTTGACTTCTTGAGAAATTGCCAGGCTGTTTTAGAAAGTCTTCACTTTTGTTTCTTTGAATTAACACAAATGGAAATCAATGGCTCTGAATCATCCTATAAGAGCTTAGTTACATACAGCTTGCTCAGGTCTAACTAAAGACTTATTGTAAGCAGTGTTTGGGAGACGCAAAGAATCAAGCTTGTTTACAAAAATCCCAAGCCCAAATACTTGAACTTTTTATTGGCATAATTTTAAAGGCTGGGGTAGTGTTACATAGATTTGTGTTTATAACCAGAAAAAGAAGCTCAGTTATAAATGTGGCCAATAACAAAAAAAAAAATGACTGTACATCTCTTAATTAGTACCTTTGTAAAAGGTTAGTCATGTTATGAGTAAAGCCCCTAGATGATAAAATCATCAATTTCTATTATTTTTGCTATCATCTGTTTCTGCATGGGGAAAAAGACTAAAAATGTTAAGAATAAAATACTTGGAAATACTTTAAAGTATCTAAGTATAAAATATACACAGAGACACACACAAATCATAAGTGTAACTCCATGAATTTTCACAAAATGAACCTTATTCATGTAATTAGTACCTACATCAAGAAATAGTCACCAGCATCCCTTGAAACCCGCTTTCCAGTCATAATCATGTACCTCCCCAAGGGCCAGAGGATACCCTAACTTCTAACAGCAACATTCTTAGACACAAATAATACATTTTTAATAGTAAGTTTCAGGTGTCAAGAACTGGCCAATGAAATAGATTTGTTTAGCTGAGAGAATTTCTTAAGACTCAGTCAGACTTACTATATTGCATGGTGTAATACATTGTTAAAAATTAAATACTGTTAAGCTTGTATATAAAATAGAGTATAACCTCAGCCCTAAGAAGCTTTTAATTTAACATCAGCTGCAATTTCAGAGCATATACTGTAAGGCATTTTTTGAAAGTGCACGAATCAACAGACTTTAAACACTTATTTTGAAAGGCATCTCAGTTTTCCTCCAGAATTTGAATTTATTCATGGGAGCAGTCTCTAAAGGAAGTCTTAGGCAACATTAATGACGTGTGCTTTAATAATTTAAGAAGTGTATACGTAAATTTGGGCACATTGATAGTATATCACATTGTGGGTTAAAGTAACAAGCAATATAAATACAGCTTCCACAAGCAGAGCATAAAAACTGACACAGGTTTTTCTTGGTTTATTGAATAGGAGGATGCTAATACCCTAACCTTAATAAGGTAAGCTTTCTAATACTGTGACTAACTGCAAAGAACACTGCTCTGGTTCTTATCAGGAAAAAAAGTCCATTATAATCATTTTAGGCACGAAACTTTCTACGCATTAGAATTATTCTGAGGTGAAAAGGTATGCTATTAAGAAAATCCATTTTGCAAAGAGGAATAATTTTTTTTTAAGCTCTAAAGATTTTTCATAAATTAGCAAAGTAGCTTAGGATTCTATTAGGATATTTCCTCAGAAGTTTGGGGGTTCTGTGTTCTACCAGGTGATGCCTAATAGACGCCTGATATAGCTCATGAGTCAATGAGAGAAGGACAGAGAGTAGTAACCGTTGCCATGCGCTCCGGGCTGCCCCGGGCACTTTCTTTACGGTTGCTGGATGCTTCCAAGGTAACCCAGTCCTTTCGTTCCCGCTCCTACCGAGGTGCCGGGAAAGCACCCCCGTGCCGTTGCGGGCCAGGCAAGCCCTGCGCCCTGCGAGCGGTAACTGAGCTCGGCGTCATCCTTCCCGAAGTCCTTGGCTTACACCTCTTCCCGTCGAGTCGCCCCCAAAGTCCCTCCTCCAGACATCCCCTTCCTTATGGGGGCAAAAGTTTAAGGGCGGGCTCCCTTCTCATTAAAGTGCGCTGGGGTCTCTCTCGTGTCTGGACCTGGACCGTAAAGGGGCCGGAGTGTCCACGGCGCTTTGGTTGCTCTTCTCTAGCCCCAGCTCGGCGGGTGGGAACAGACGCTGACACTGTCGGTGGCCGGCGCTGAGGCGTCCTGGCCGTGGGGTGCCTCCTAGCTCGAGGGACTTATTTCAATGTTTGGGGCAGGTCACCCTCCCAGGACCCCAGGAAGCCGGCGCAGGTTAGGCGGGGACCCGGGGCAGTGCGAGCACGGGGTGCGAGTGGGTGAGAGTGAGGGTGCGCCCGAGGCCAGCGGGAGGCGGACCCGCCAGGCGGCAGGTGGGTGCGGCCGGCTGGAGCCAGGACACCGCGGAGGCGTCGGCGGCAGCAAGTGGTTGGGCCGTGCGCATTTCCTTCCCTCCCCCTCGGCCTCGGAGCCCGCCCGCGGTGCCCAGTGTGCGGCGCCCTCGGCTTCGCTCCGCGTCCCCTCCCAGCAGCCGCCGGCCGCTCCCTTCCCCGTCCGTCCATGTCCCTGCCCGTGGTGCTCCCGGGCTCCTGCTGCCCGGTGGCTGGGCTTTCGGGCGGGCCGCAGGCCGGGGGCCCGGGAGCCGCCGCCGCGGCCGCCGCCGCCCAGGAGCCGCCGCTGCCCCCGCTGCGGCCGCGCTGGCCCCGGGGTGCGCTGCAGCCCCCGGCGCGGCCTCGCTGCGCAGCCACCGCTGCCGCCGGGGTGCTGGCCGCGCCGCCCGCGCTCTCCTCCCGCCGGGCAGCCGCCGCCGCTGCCGCCGCCGCCCCGGGCTCCGCGCTCCTGCCCGCCCGCCCGCTGCTGTCTCTCGGGCTGCTGCAGCTGATCCTGGGCTGCTGCATGGTGGCGCTCAGCTTCGGGGCGCTGTCGCTGAGCAGCTCTCCGCAGGTGAAGAACTCGTGCCCGTTCTGGGCCGGCTCCTCGGTGAGTACCGCGCGCGCGCGCGCGCGCCCCGCTCGCGGCCCACTCCGGGAATAGGGGGCTCTGGTCAATCCCCTCCATTGCCCCTTAGTTGTCCTCCAGGGCTGCAACTGGGGGAGCCTCACGTCACATGAAGTTTTTGGAAGCTGGAGAAAGATGTTCCGCCACAGTCGAGTTCAGGGGTGAATTGGGTTGCACCTGGGTTGTGTCTGTGGCGCGCAGGCTAAAGGATTTTATTGTCCCTGTCAAGCTAATAGAATTTAACAAAGACACCCAGCTTTTTGGGAGATTGAAAGGCCAGGGTGTGGGTGGCAGGAAAATGATTAAACTTCTTTTGGACATTGAGTATTTACTGCACTGACAACATCTGTGCTCGGAGGGTAGAGATTTTGATCATTTTTGTCCACTGATGTATCAAGAATGCCTGGCACATAGTAGGTGTATTTGTGGGATGGGACAGGTTGACTGGGGCACATTGCTTGCTTTATTCTACATTAAGACACACGTACTTGTGAAATGTGTAGGATGGCTCGACCCCCAGACAAATTCAGGAGGTAATGAGAGGGTGTGGTGACCTGGCACTCGTACCTGGTCATTAAAGGAGGGCCTTAACCCTAGTGGGTTCCTGGAGCCATGCAGGCTGCTGTGCAAAATTCAGTTTGTGAGAACCGGGACCTGTCATTACGAATGAGCTGGCCAAAGCTCCTGGAGCACCTGGCAGCTAGCTAGAGAGATGTCTGCTCTGCAGGACCCACTCCTCCCTCTTCCAACCAGGAACCCTGAGCCTGGGGCCAAAGAGTGCCCAACTTCAGAGAAAAGCTGCTGCCAGCCAGTATTTATGGACACCGGGTGGCCACTCCCCACTGCCTCCTAGCAATCTCACAACTTCCAAGGCATCCAACCCCTTGAAGTTTGCTGGGTGTGGAGAGACTTGGAAACACATCCTTGTGGAATGACTGTGGAAGATGAGCACAGCAAAGTAAATAACCTTTCTTTATATATCTTTTTAAAAAAATATATTTATGTTTTTTATTTTTAAGGGACAGGATTTCTCCATGTTGCCGAGGCTATTTTCCATCTCCAAGTGATCCTCCTGCCTCGGCCTTCCAAAGTGTGGGGATTATAGATGTGAGCCACCACACCAGGCTGTAAATAACCTTTCTGTGCACTCACTATGTAAATCTGAAAGTCTGGCAATGCTGGTAGCTTTTAGTTTTCATAAGATCTGTAATCAGCGCATGTCCTGAATGGTAAGAACTGCTTTTACAGTTCCACACATAACCCAATTCAAGACCAAATTGAAAAAAAGGATTCGAAGAACTCATTGAACCCAAAATAATTGTTTGAATAAGAACACTAAGAACATTAGGTTCCTTGAGACTCTCCTGAAATTGTATACTTCATCCAGTGCCAATTTGCTTTCCCTTTGAAATACTTTCATATTGAATGATCTTATTGAGGTACATGCTGTGCCACGGTGAGCAAAGGCCACAATTTGTGCCTCATGTAGAAAAAAGTTCCCACCTTGGTGACCCTGCCTGTGGGCTCTGCCACTAGCCTCTTTGAGTGTTCTGGGAAACTCCAGAAGGATGGATATTCCAGGCAGGATAGGAATTAGACCCATTATGCTACTTACTCTGCTTGTCTGACTAAATCCAGCCAAATGGTGGATGCATTTCATTTCTCTAAATACCATGGGCCAGTAATAATCTTGCATATATTTTAAGGAATTTGCTCTTTATAAAATCATACTCTATTGTCTTCTCAAACATAGCTTTTTTGGTCTTCTAAAATCAAAGGCTGAAATCAATTTACTGTTGTGAATCATTTCAGAGGTAAATGCAGTTAGATATCAGTCAAGCTACAGTTGTATTTGATGGAAGTACCAAAAAAAAAAAATTATATATACATAAAATAAAAGGCCTTCAACCAGAAGGTGAAAGTTAATACTCCTGATCTGCTGGCTGGGTATGCCCTTGTCTCCAAGTCTCAGCACACCAGAGCAGAGAAAGAAATCAGTGATTTGGAACTGACAAGTTCTCTGCTATATGTCTTTTCCCATACTTCCTCATGCCCTCCAAACCCAGGTCTATATGCAACTTTGTAACTGTTAGTTATTCCTACTTTTTGCGACTTATTCCTGAGGTTGGCCTCAGAATCTGCAAAGTGACCACAGAAGCAAGAGATACTGTATTTATAGAACAATTAACTAAATACAATTTGAAGAGGATCGCATTGGGCACCATGACACTCTTGATGCTTTAGGGGAAAAAAGCCTTGTGTCACATGGTTTGATTTTATGTATGTGACTGAGTTTTGTTTTTTTTTTTCCTTACCTCGTGTTATGGAAAGTTTACATTTATGCACTATACAATGAACCCACATATACCATTTCACCCAGCTTCAACAATGGTTTAATTTGTACCCACTTCCTGGGCTCTGCTGCTGGCCTTGTGTCTTCTGATAACCTTCAGAAGGATGAATATTCCAAGCAGGGTAGGAATTAGATCCTTCATGTTCCCTAGTCTTTTGTGAGATGAAATTCCCTTATTATTTTGAAGCAAATCTCAGGTGTCACGGTTCATCTATATATATTTCAATGTGTGTATTTTTATTACAAGAAAATATAACCAGCACAGGATTGAGTGGGCAGTGTGAGGAACCACTCCCTTCAACTTTAAATCTTTTATTATGAAAATTTAAAAAATCTCAATAAATGTAGAAAGAAGAGTGTAATGATCCCCTGTTTTACCCTTCACCCACCTTCAGTAACTGTCAACACATGGCACTTTAGACCTAACACTGCTTCTTCTTCCTAACACCTCCGGATTATTTTAAGGCAAATTCCAGGTATCACAACTTCAGCCATTAGTATTTTAGTATGTATTTATAAAAGAAATGGGCTTGATAGCACGTTGTAACTAATTCAAACACAGCTAAACTAAGGTTTCTATTTTTAAAAAAAGCTGGAAGTTTATGAGTCGAGGACTGCAGAATTTTAAATAAACTGCTTTGACATATAGTCACATGCCTTACAATTTACCCATTTAAAGTGTACTGGTCAGTGGTTTTTAGTAAATTCAGAGCTGTACCACTGTCACCACAATTTTAGATAATGTTTATCACCCCCAAAGGTATTAGTAGTTACTCCCCATTCTCCACCACCCCCATCCCTAGCCACCCGCGGATTTAACCCACTTTCAGTCTTTGTAGATATGTCTGTTCTGGACATTTCATATAAATGGGATCGTAGAATATGTGGTTTTTTATGAGTGGTTTCTTTCACTTAGCATGTTTTCAAGCTTCATTCCTGCCGTGGTAAGTCTCAGTACTTCATTCCTGTTTATTGCTCAGTGGTATTCCATTGTATGGCTATGCCATGTTTATTTATTTACTCAGAAGTTTTATTGGCATATGAAGCTAGGTAGTTGAATGGAAGTGCCAGCTTATGCCTAAGGTTACTTCAAACCCACATAGGGACACGGTAGAAGAATATCCTCATATTTCAAGCTTTGACCTTTAGGATCTTTAGCCTGCTATATCAACGGAACCAACAAATCTTCTTTAGGCTTCACTAAAAATTTTGCTTGTATATTTGATACAAAATTAGGTTCAAGAGACATACATATTTATTTGAAATAACTACTTTGTTGAACACAGGATAGTTCAAGGATGTTTTTTCATACATATTTCCTTAAGAGAGCCCTGAGCCTGAAATTTTGGAGGCTCCTTTCACTTGTTTGAACTTTGAAGGTATATTTTATTTATTTTTAAAAACACATAAGAATTAACAAATTCTATAAAGCATCTTTCTTTCACAGTTTTTGTTTATACTTTTAGCAACTTGAAGGGAGAATGTTTCATGTACTCTGTTTTTGAGCAGTCTGTGAGCATTCAGTTTCTTCCTGGTATCACTGGTAAATCACTGAATATATTATTATTCCCAAAATTCGTGAAGCTAAGAGATAAGCCATCTTGAAAAACAACCTGACGTTTCACTGGAAGTGAGTGGCTAAGGGACGGTCTCAATGTCCGTCTTCAGGCTGTGCTGTCCTAGCTCTCAGTTTTGGGGGTGCCTTTAGTTAATGTTAACTAGATTCCACTGGGGAATGGGAGACCCCAGTCTGCCACACTGCACAAATTTAATGAAAGAGGAGAGAGAGTTGCATTGGGTTGTCTCTCCTTCAAAAACAAAATTCCTGGCTTCGATGACATACATGATCCTTGGGAGATGTTTCAGATGAGTGATAGAGAATTGGTTGTTTTTTGTTCCTCTCTGAGTGCCTTAATATTCTTTATCAGTTGCATGCATTCATGTCTCTGTATTATAGAACAATTAACGAAATACAATTTTAAGAGGATGGCATTAGCACCACGACTCTCTTGGTGCTTTCGGGAAAAAAAAGCCTTGTGTCACATGGTTGGAATTTATGTATGCGACAGAATTTTTTTTTTTTTTTTTTTGAGACAGAGTCTTGCTCTGTCGCCAGGTGCCAGGCTGGAATGCAGTGACACGATCTCGGCTCACTGCAACCTCCTCCTCCTGGGTTCAAGCAATTCTCCTGCCTCAGCCTCCTGGGTAGCTGGGACTACAGACACGTGCCACCACGCCCAGCTTATTTTTTTTTGTACTTTTAGTAGAGACGGGGTTTCACCATGTTGGCCAGGATGGTCTCGATCTCTTGACCTCGTGATCCGCTCGCCTCGGCCTCCCAAAGTGCTGGGATTACAGGCTTGACCCACCGTGCCTGGCCCGAGTTTTTTTTTTTTTTTAAAACCTCATGTTACAGAAGGTTTACATTTATGCACTATCTGATCTGAATTCATGATCATCTCTCTTTGAGTCCATGATTCTTTCCAAGATTCACTTTCATATAAAGAGACAGACATTGGTAAACTTTAGGGTAAACTTTTTAAAAAAAAAATTGCAGTGACTAAACATAATGAAAAATCAATGGATCAAAGAAAAAAATGAACATAAAGATTATGGTTACTACCAGTTAAATGATAGTAAATATTTTTTATTATACTAATCAAATACTACTTTAGTATTTAAGGGATATTTAAAATATAATTTTTGGGATGAGTTTTATTGATTTCTTTGGTCCTTTATTTTGCATATCAGCAGAGTCACATTTATAAGTTCTGAGCCTCTTGGCCTTGGTTACTCATCTGTAAAATGGGTGGGATGCTTCTTCTTCAACATTGATTTTGTGAAGGTGTAACTCGAGTATATATAGAACAGTGCATCACTGCTGGACCCAAGCACCAGACCTGGCATACACAGGAACCTCTATCAATGTTTTTTAAATGCTGAGGTCGTATTTAATCAACATAAAGTGAACAGGTCAGTAGTTTTGTAGGACATTATAGTTATTATCATGTTTTCATTAGAAATATTCAGTTGCCCAGTTTCTCAGTTTTTTTTTATTTTAATGAGCTGTGCTAGACACAGATAGGGAAGAAACACACACACACGTATACACGTACATTTTTTTTAATTGCCAGTGTAAGAGGAGCTATAGGGCAGTGTAGGTTGTTGAGAAGTTTGACAAATTATTTTCTGCTTATTTACTAAGTAACACGAGGCATTTACAACATGGCTCTTTTTTAATCTCTATGTTTAAATGCAGCAGCTTTTGATACATAATTCAGAACATTTTTGCCCTAACACATGTTAATGGATTAGCAAAGGGAAATAGAGCAGTAGAATTATAAGCTTCTGATCTTAACGATTTGATTTTTACATTGGAAAGTGAAAGCACATTAACCATTTATGGTGGGTAACAATGACTCTCCCCTGGGGTATCTCAGAGTCTTTCTTTGCAGTATCAGAAAAAAGGAAAGGCCTCTGCTTTTTCCTGTAAGCTGCAAGAAATGGGTTATAAGTGAGTGTAACAGAAATTGTAATAAATCTCATTATAATAATATAGAGATTGTTTGGTGTTGGAAAATAGGTTCTTACCTGTTCATTCAAGGCAAGTTCCATCTTGTGCTGGATGGAAAGAATGCTGCTGGAGTTGCTTTTTGTTGCTGCTGTACTTTTTTCGGAAGCACAGGGGATGAAAAATCTGTTTAGGATTACATAGTCATCTTCGAGCAAGGTCATCTCCTGCTTCTAGTCTCCATTCATTCATTCACTCATTGACTCTTGTCATAACTAACTGAGTGCCTTCTGGGAGCCTCTGGTGGTGTGTGAGTGAGTATGCACAGGTCCAAGATCGTTAAACGTGTAATAGCATTGTGGCATAATGGGAACCATGAAAGGACATTGTTAAGGGACCTTCTTGACTCCTTTCTGATGGAGCTCCAGCTACTGCTGCCACTGAGGGAGGTGGAAGCATTAAATACTTTGCCTCCTTTTCTTCTTTTCCCAACCCTTTTCCCCATCCATGAATTCTACCTCCCCTTCAGATGAAATGTAAGCATCATTCCTTAAGTCTTAAGCTCTTAAAAAATTTATCCCCAACTGTAGCACCTCTATTCCCATTACCATTCCAGAGGCTTCTAACCGTCTAGCCCTACTTCCTCTATTTGCTTTTCTCCCCATCACCACTCACAGGGTTCCCCAAGTGCTTCAAGGCTTCCTTGGGCTTGAAGAGAGGGAGAAGTTGAATAAAAGTAGGTGTGTGCCTTTGTTGCCCTGTTCAGGAATGAAAAGCTGCAAATACAGCTCCAGCTTGGAGCTGGAATGCAGTTTCTCAAAACATTATAAACAGCAGAGGCTTACAAGAATCCTAGTGGGATTTAACTTGAATATGTGCTGAGTCTATAAAACAATTTAAATGGAAATGACATCCTTAGTTTGTCTTCAATCCATAGACTTGATATATACCTTGGCTTACTTGGCTATTCACTTAATATCGTGCAGTAAACTTTGTATTTCTCCCCAATGAGGCCTTAAAGATCTTTGTCGTATATATTTTGAGATTATTGATGTTTCTCATTTGTCATATACATTTTGTACATATGTTTAAAATTACGTTTTCTATAGTTTGTTGCTACCATATGCAAACAAAATACCACCCCTCCAAAGGAAGAAATAAAGATAGCTTAGTTATTTGGTTTCAGAGATACCTCATTTGAAATGACAGTTGAATCTGTCATGATCTATTAAAATAAAAAGATAGAAATACCTTTCAACTTAGAAACGTCACTCATGGGACTTTTTTCTGAAATAAAAGTACTTGTTTTTAAAGATATATGTTCATAGATGTTTACTCTGCAGCATTGTTTGTGAGAGCAAAAAACTAGAAATAGAATGAATGCCCATGAATATAGAAATGATTGAATATGTTAAGTGCAGCCACACAATGAAATGTTATGTAGCCATTAAAGTGAAATGAATTAGAGCTATTCCAATGGACATGAAGAGGTTTCTATGAAGTATTTATTGAGAGAGAAAAGGAAGAGGCAGAGAAAGTGTATCTTTTATGATGTTTTATTTTGAAAAATCACATCCTGTGAGTGTATATATTTATATTCAAGTAGACGTATGTGTATAGTAATAAAAATTTAGAGAAAAATACAATCATATGTAAAATCTGTACACATGCTAGATTGTTAACATGGAGGAGGGTGGGGTGATGTGGCTAGGTAGAGGAGGTAGGAAGAATAGTTTAGGCATATCTCTATTTTATGGGCTTTTATGGCCTGGACTGGACACTTCCTTTTAATAATATTGTTTTCTGTTTGTTTGTTTGTTTGTTTGTTTGTTTTTGAGACGAAGTCTTTCTCTGTCACTCAGGCTAGAGTGCAGTGGCATAATCTTGGCTCGCTGCAACCTCCACCTCCTGGGCTCAAGTGATTCTTTTGCCTCAGCCTCCTGAGCAGCTGGGATTACAGGTGTGTGCCACCATGCCCAGCTAATTTTTGTATTTTTAGCAGAGATGGGGTCTCACCATGTCGGCCAGGCTGGTCTCAAACTTCTGACGTCAAGTGATCCGCCTGCCTTGGCTTCCCAAAGTACTGGGATTACAGGTGTGAACCACCGCGCCCAGCCAATAATATTGTTTTAATGGAAAAAATATATTCCAGAAAGCGGAACCACAGGGTTCTGTATTAATGGAGACCAGTAGCATTAATGTTAAACACTAACTAATAATTCAAATAATATTTTTTACTGAATCGGGAGATTCGTGTTTCCCTGAGTGCAGTCAAATATTAAGTTATGTTTTCACAAAACAGCTTGCATTTCCTCAGCTAAGTCCAGTAGGCACCAGAGTGGGCATGTGGGATACACACACACAGGGGGACACACAGATGCACATACATGTGCAACCACAGGCACATGCACACACGTACCTTGCGGCACGGATTTCTGAGGAATTACTGTCATCACTGTAAGGTAAGTCTTTTGAGCTGGAGGAGACTAAGAAATGGCTTCCTTCCCTTACAGCGTTTCTAAGGAAATGAGTGAGGACCCGACAAATGAAATGACTTGGCCGAGGTCTCATAGTTAAGTCTTTAGAAACTGATTGGGAGCCTAGAACCCAGGATCTCATGGATTCCAGTCCCAATTTGTAAAGCGGGTGTAACTGACACACTCTGAGCCACACACACCCTGCCCTGTGTCTCCAGGCAGAAATTGTTTAGGGTAAGGAAATATCCTATTGGATTTTAGAGGGATTGCAAGGTTATAGTGCCTGGTGGGCAGGCAGGTAGTAGTACCTTTAGACATAGATGGCACACAGAGAAATTGCCGCCTATCTGCCTGTACATGGTTTTTGATTCTTGATATAAGTGGGTAGACTTGTCGTCTGCTGGTCTGATGCTGCAGAACAATTACTCTCAGCTAGTGAGAATGGAGAATATTGCAAGCAGGCCTGTGTTTTGAATTTGAAGGGACACTGTCCAATCCTTACTGATTTGTAGTTGATAAACAGTGATTGTGAATTGAAGCATTTGAGAGATTTGAATAAGTATAATGTGCTTGTAGAGGAGAACCCTCATAGCTGCCTCCAGCAGACACACTTTATTATACAAAGCTGAAAGTGCCCAAGTGGCATCAGCACATCCCAGGCTGAAAAATCACTTTAATCATCCTTTCTCAATTGTTTATCAAGCTGTGTTATCCAGAGGGCTGACCTTGGTTTCCAGTTATGTTTCTGCAAAATACCGGCCTCCCTTCCCCTCCGTCCCTCCCTCCCAGGCTGGAGTGCAGTGGCACAGTCTCAGCTCACTGCAACCTCTGCCTCCTGGATTCAAGGAATTTTTATGCCTCAGCCTCCCAAGTAGTGTCACCATGCCTGGCTAATTTTTTGTATTTCAGTGGAGATGGGGTTTCACCATGTTGCCCAGGCTGGTCTTGAACTTCTGAGCTCAGGCCGTCTGCCCACCTTGGCCTCCCAAAGTGCTGGGATTACAGGTGTGAGCCACTGCACCAGCCTGGTTTTTCCTTATTAAGATTTTTTAGCTTGTTTTTAATTGAAGTGTCATTTTGCAACATGAGCTCCTTCTCACAGTAGTTCCCCCCACTTTGTGGAATAAATGCTCTAGAACATATATTAATTGCCAACAATTAGGGCGTAATTCTGGGAACTAGGACTTTAGAACCACAAGACATAAATTCACAGTTAGTAGGTAATACAGAGACAAATCCCTAAATTATTACAATAGAGGTTTTGGAAAAAATAAAGTATGTGCAGAGGGCTTCCCCAAGTGTGGAGTAGTGGAATCAGTGAGGGCTTCTCAGAGCAGGTGACTGTGAAATGGAGCCTTGCAGGATGGGTAAAAGTTCTCAGGCAGCTAGGAGGGAAGCTGGGAGGACAGAACACTTCAGCAAAGAGAAAGAAGCGAATAGCCCAGGAATGTCTGGAGCCTGGCTGCCTGAGGGAGGGCAGGTGTGCTTGGAAGGAAGCTTTGTCATGGAAGGGCCGGGGTATGTAAAAACCAGGCTTGAAGAGTGGGCAAGAGAAGATCCTGAAAGGCCTTGTGTCCCATTTCGAAGACTTTACCTGTCCCATAAGGGATGGGTACCTGATGAAGGGAAGGATGCCACCAGACATGCATCTTAGGAAGCTGACCCTGGCAGCAGATTGGGTGCTGCTGGAACAGAAATGGTGATTCCTCACTCACCAGAAGGAGAGGCTAATTTCTGATTGTGTGTTCTTAATTGACATTAAGGAAAAACAGGCCAGATGTGGTGGCATGTGCCTGTAGTCCTAGCTACTGGAGAGGCAGAGGCGGGAGGATCACCTGAGCCCAGTAAGTCAAGGCTGCAGTGAGCCATGATAGCGCCATTGCACTCCAGCCTGGGTGGCAGAGCAAGACCCTGACTCTAAAAACAAAACAAAACAAAATTATACAAAGTCAATAAAAAAGCTTTGAGGGCATGGAAGTAAAAATCCAAAGTGGTCTACTGAGGTGAACCCTGCAATCCAGTAGGAATATTAAATGTTTGATTTAGAATGCTTTGAAATTTCAGTATCTTTAAAAATATCTACTTTTAAGACTGAGGATTTGTTTATTGGAATTGGTCCATTTGCTATATTTACGATGGTTTATCATTACAGGTGATACTCTCTGGAATCATAGGATTAACAACTTGGAAAAGGCCTATGATACTCCTGGTATGTACTAATCTTATACATTGTTACCCTTTATAAAATGTGCTGTGTGTGACGTCTGTCCAAATAAACCACTGAAGAAATGCTTAAGCTTCCTTGTTCATTAAAAACATAAGTTAACAGTAGATAATATTAGAACTCAGATGATCTTATAACAAGTGAGAAAGGTCATTTTTGCTAGTTTTCTGATTCACTTTAAGCTCCTGAAGTACCCAGTGTCTTTAGTTCCAGCATTAAACTCATCCTAAAGATAGAATCAAAAAAAAAAAAAAAAAAACCTGCTTAGTATGGGCAGTTTTAAATATACACAATAGTGGAGGGAATAATATCATGAACTCCCTGTACCCATTGCCCAGGTTCCATAATGATTAACTTCCAGCCAGTCTTTACACCTATACCACCCATTTCCTCTCACATTCTCTCTCTCTATATCTATCTATCTATCTATCTATCTATCTATCTATCTATCTATGTGTCTATCTATCTATCTATGTACACATATATATGTATGTATTTTTTTTTTTTTTTTTGAGGAGTCTGGCACTGTCGCCTCGGCTGGAGTGCAGTGGCATGATCTCAGCTCACTGCAACCTCTACCTCCTGGTTTCAAGCGATTCTCCTGCTTCAGCCTCCCAAGTAGTTGGAATTACAGGCGCCCGCCACCACACCCAGATAATTTTTTGTATTTTTAGTAGAAACGGGGTTTCACCATGTTGACCAGGCTGGTCTCAAACTCCTGACCTCAGGTGATCTGCTGGCCTGGGCCTCCCAAAATGCTGTGATTATAGGCGTGAGCCACTGTGCCTGGCCGTTGTTCTTTATTTTATTTTATTTTATTTTTTGACACAGTCTCACCCTGTTGCCCAAGCTAGAGTGCAGTGGCACATTCTCAGCTAACTGCAATCTCCGTCTCCCAGGTTCAAGCGATTGTCATGTCTCAGCCTCTTGAGTAGCTGGGATTACAGGTGTGCACCACCACGCCTAGTTAATTTTTGTATTTGTCATAGAGATGGGGTTTCACCATGTTGGCCAGACGGTTCTCAAACTCCTGACCTCAAGTGATCCGCCTGCCTCCACCTCCCAGAGCGTTGAGATAACAGGCGTGATCCACTGCTCCCAGTCTCCTCCATATTCTTTTGAAGTAGATCTCTCATATAAACCATGAATATATGACTTTTTATTGTTATAATATTTGAGTTGAACAACCTCAGAATTTTGTTGCATAGATTTGCTATATTGTCACTTTAGAACAGAAATATTATATTTTCTTGGTAATATAGACATATACTGGTGATTTTATCTTTTTTTGTTATTGAGGTAAAATTTGTATAACAAAATGAATCATTTTAAAGTATACAGTTCAGTGGCATTTTTAGACCATTTCCAGTGTTCATCCTTTGTTTTTTTCTGCTATGTCATTTTGATTCAGGGACTGTAAACTTAACCATTTACAGTTTTAAATGATACATTTAAACTTATCATTTAAAGTGAATCAAAATAGACAATGCTAAGTTTCCAACTTTCAAGGATAAAATAGAGGGTCTAGGAAATTCGATTTGAATTGCGGTCTACTGAAAATTTTTTCTGTATAGTATCTCTTATTTGTCTCATCTGTCTTGAAATGGAGTTAAAAATTTTCTGAAGCCATTTTGTATATATGCTTAATAGTTCATCTTAAACAGATCATTGTTTGCTAGGCAATCAATACAAAGCTCCTTAAATTCTTAAGCACAAAGAGAGGAAACACATTGCGGAATCTTTGTGTGTCAGAATAATTAATGGATCCCAATACTGTTTTGATGGTCTTGAAAAGCTAACCCGAAGTGTTTTTAAGCCCACAAGCTGACATACGCAACATTTTACAACTCCATCAATGATTGTATTTCATGAAATTCCTTTAAGAATTTTGGAAAGAATAAATGATCAACATAGCATTTTAACATATTAAACTGCAGGATGAGAGAAAATGAGACCTTGGGTGAGTTTTATAGCCTGCGTTCTAAGTGGCTAAAATGTGTTTCACAATGACTCTCTAGGTTTATGGTCTCTATGAAAAATTTTGGTTGGTGTTTAGTGTTTATACTAATATTTGGTAACAGGAATCTCCTTTGTTCCATTGGGTCAATATTAAAATGCTCAGTAATACAAATCTCCAATATTTAAATTGAATTAAAAGAAGAAAATGTTCAGTGGTATTTGTATTTTGAAAATTCCAAATGATAAAGAGAGTATAAGTGTGTTCTGGATAGATTCAAGAAAGTATACCTATTAAGGCATTTATTTCTTTGACATTGCTGTCTTAAAAGCTGCCTTATATATTTATTATGTAAGCTTAAGCAGCCTTAAATGAAAATGGCCCTCTCTTATTACATTCTTATCTATTTATTTCTCATCTTTGTTAAGTATATGCACTTTGTCACAAAGTTGTAACCAGGGTGTGCGTACTATGTCATGCAATGCTTTTTCTGTTTAATATTAAATTAATTAAGTTATTATCAGGTTTCCATGTATGAGGAGTCTACATGCTTTCATTTAAAACTGTAAGCAGGCTTCTGCCTTATTTCTGTATCATCATCAGTTTTTACCCTATTGTTGGACATTTGAGCTTCTATATTTTGGCTGCTGTGAGTTACATATTTGAAAGGTCATATAGAGATTGGTTTGAAATGTTAATTAGCATCAATTCATAAAGAAGATAATTTGTAGAGATTCTACGAGGAAAAACTTTCTATCTGTTGATAATTGGAGACTTAGTCAATATCATAAATGAAAAATCCTCAGTTCATATGTATCTTTTATTTTTTTTGAGACAGGGTCTTGCTCTATTGCCCAGGCTGGAGTGCGGTGGCATGATCACTACTCATTGCAGCCTCAAACTTCTAGGCTCAAAGGACCCTCCCAGCTTAGCTTCCTGAGTAGCTGGGACTACAGGCATGTGCCACCACATCCAGCTAATTTTTAAATTTTTTGTAGAGATGGGAGCCTCACAACATTACCCAGACTGGTCTTGAACTCCTGGGCTCAAGTGCGCTTCCCACCTCAGCTTCCCAAAGTTCTGGGTTTACAGGTGTGAACCGCTATGCCTGGCTCACATGAATCTTTATAATATATCATTAAGTATACTAATAGTAACTCATGCAAAATGCTTATGTTTTGTTAAAAAATGGAAAAATGCCTGTCAGATATTCCTAGCCCATCCTTTTAAGAGTAACTGTGTGGAAGCCTCTGAACTTTCCTGAGCCTAGTTTTCTGTTTGGCACAGAGGGGATAATTTAGTAATACCAAGGGAAGCTCTACCATACCCCTCCCTTAATGGATATTTTTTCCGCATTTTTTCACCCAAGCCCCTCTGCCTCAGTTTCCCAAGTTTAGGGAACGTGCCATTGCACGCTTTTTGGTGCGAGGGCATGCTCCATTAGAGGAGCCATGGGACCCCATGGGTCTGTGTTCTTGCAGAGCTGGGCTTGGCTGATTAGAGTTCTGCCCTCTTCCCCTTCTCATCCATGCTGTAGGCTCAGGGGCACCATCTGACTTGGGACTTTCATCCCCTAGGTAGTTGCTTGGCTGGTGGCTTTTCTTCTGGCTCTCAGCTCAGCTGTCACTTCCTGCAAGAGGCCTTTCCTGACCACTCTGATTGCAGTGGCTCCTGCCTTGCCCCTGGCCATACCCCAGCACTGAATTATTAGCTTTGCTCTCTGTGATTAGCCTAGGTACCTATTTATATTTGTTGCCTCTCTCCCCCAGATGGTAGTCAGTTCCATGAGGACAAAGGTCTTGTCTTTTTCACACTGTTTCTTTAGGGCCAATGTGCTCAATACACATTTGTTGTAGACTGTGGAGTTAATCTGACAGCCAATAAGAAATTTAGGTCCTTGGTCAACTCCCAAAATTTCTTTTATTTTTATCTTAGATTTCTCTCACTTGCTTTTGTTCTCCAAAATTTTGTACTTATCCCCTTTGAACTTCAAGGTTGTCAGGGAGTATTTTGGTGGTAGAGGTTGGGAGGGGAAGGATGCTGTTTTTCAAGGTCCTTTGAAAGCAAGCCGTCCTCATTTTTAGTTGTTCACACCAGTCTAGAGCACATGAATATTTCCTTTTGAGAACCATTTACATTTGGGCTTCCTCTTTTATGGTTGTTACATTGATGACATCAGGTTTTTTACTGGTTTGAACAAAGAAGGGTCACTGTGACCTACTTTCAAACTCAAGTTTTCATGGAAACTCAGGGTTGGAAGCCTTCATTTATTGGGTCATGTTTCTTATACTAACATACTCATGTGTTCAGAACAAAAATAATCATATTGAAAAATAGTTGGTAAATATTTGTAGCTATTTATGACTATGACTAGGAATAAGCTAGGAAGTGTGTATTCATGCATATGTGTGTGTGTGTGTGTGTAGTAGTCTAGGTTGTATGTTTTTTATAAAGAGCTAACGTTTTCCATTTTTAAAAATGTTTTTATTACTTCTAGATATCATTCCTCTTTCATTCTAAGAAAATGTTCTGTAAGTGTTTAAAAATGATGGACAATGCTAGAAACAGCCTCAAAGATTGTGTCATCTAGGCACCTCAGTTAGAAAACAGAATTGTCTTAATGTTTTTTTTTTTTTGGTGGTACAGGCATTTTTGGTGGAAGGTATTTTTCCTTATTTTTCCTTGGTGGTACATTTAGTAAGAATCACTACTGTGAATGTCCATCTAGCTCTCTGCCTATGTTTTTGGTTCCTTATGAAGTGGTGACGTGAGCTATCATTATTTTTTTTTCTTGTCAATTAGATGAGATAAGTACAACCTAAAAATGATAAAGGGACAGCTCCATTCTTTAGCATCAACAATGAAGGTTCTTCCCCAGTGATGTTCTTGGATCACATGTGGTTTATTCCCAGCTGTGGCTCCTGTTGATTTGCACCCCAGACCAAGAATAGATGAGGGTAAATGTATTGGGTGTTTAAAAAAATGGTCTTTCAGTTTATTTTCTAACTTCAAAATTATGGTATTTACGACAAAACCTTATTACCCAAAGAGACTACAAAATGGCTTAAGGTGTGCTTAATTTTTTTTTTTTTCATCTAAGAGTCCATAAGCTGGTAAGATAATTCTGCTCACAAAGCCATTTGGGGAGCCAGGAATTTTTCATCTTATTGTGTGTTGGAAGGAGAGTCATAGAATACCTAGACACGTTGTCAAAAGAGGGTGAGGAATTACACTCAACAGTTAGGAATAGTTTTAGGTGGATTGTACTGTGAGATAGATTGTGGTCTTTTCTTTCCTGAGGATATGGAGAGCTGGAGGGGTCAGAATACCCATGTGCAGTTTAGGAATCCATGCATTTACAAAATGAGCTGTGAAGCTCTCTGGCTTTGGTAGTTGAGTTCTTTCAACTACATTTCAGTAAATTGAAATGAACCCTTGTTTGGTAGTTCATGAAACCTGGATTTTAATGCTGACATGTTACCACTAATTATCAGGTGATCTTAGGGAAATCTCTTGACTTTTGGTCAAGAGATAGTAGATCTTGACCCAAAATCTCTTGACTTTTATTTTTTACTCAAAAGATCCAGAGGCAGAAATGACCAAGGTAACACGAGGTGTAGTTTTGAGTCTCAGTCCTATCAATTTCAATCAATGAGTGGCCAAGGAGATGATCTAATTTGTACACTCATCTGTACAATGGGAGTACACTCATCCCTCAGGATTGTAATGCACATTGAAACTGTAAACTGTAAAATAGGATTTAAAGCTATGCAAGCACATTATGAATTTTTTTTTTTTTATAATTCGTTGAGAAAATCTCCAAGAGAAGATCTGGTCTTTCAATTTTATGTGTCACTATGTAACAACCCATGGTAGCAAAATGTGCACTTATTGTGAAAGCAACTTAGACTGGGTTCAGGCTTCTTTGTAATCATAGTACGTTTAGTCTGTTGGCAACAGATATTTGATTTCTCCCCTTTGATTGCCTTTTCCCAGGAACTGTGCCTTGGGTAAGAACTTGGGATTCTCAGAAATTGAAAGCAGTCTTGTGTGGTTCATCTATGGGTAGAATCAAGACTTGGGCAGTACCTTGTTTAGCAGACTGACCTAAGCCAATTTGGGTATGCTTTAATTAGTGGGTGTAGTTTGTTAACAACAGGTAATTGCCAAAGTTTAGAAGTAACCTTTATGCCAAGCTAATTGTTAAAGTTGATTCTCAGATCAAATTCTGCTATCCATATACTTATTAGCCATCAGACAAAAAAAAGTTCATGCCCTTTGTTCTAAAGCTTAAAGGATAGAGAGTTGAGATTTGCATCATGCTTACAAAAGAGAGTGTGTGAACAATGTTTTTGTCTCTTATTTTTGCATTCACTTGTCTTGAATACCGCTGTGGCTTCCTTGAAAAACTGTTGACTAAGCAAAGCTAAGTTTATAAGACCTACTTCAGTAAGGGAGAGCAGCTCTTTGCCAGTTCTCAGAAAGGATGAGCCAAAGAGAGGATATTTACAGGGTTTTAGAGTCCCTGCTGGATGATTTTTTTTTTTTCTTTTTTGAGACAGGGTCTCACTCTGTCACCCAGGCTCTGGAGTGAAGTGGCACCATCATGGCTCACTGCAGCCTCGACCTCCCACCCCAGCCTCAGCCTCCTGAGTAGCTGATGTCAAAAAGATAGTCATTAGCTTGGTCAACATCATTAGTCCCTAGGGAAATGAAAATCAAAACCACAATATCAAAACATCACATAATATACCTTAAATCTAAACAGTTAAAACACCAGAATCCATTTTTTAACATCCGTCATGCTAATTAAAAAAGCGAATAATTTCATCAGTGGCATCTCGTTTCCATATTCACTCTGCTAATTTAGCAAAATCAGCTGGGTGTTGTTGGGAGATAAAGATAAGGAAAGCAAGCTTTTGGAGTTTGGCCTTTCTCGTAAATGCTAGCTGACCATCCTGGAATATGAGTTATTGACTATCCTTGGGTGTAGCTTGGATCAACCAATGTGTACATACATAATAGCACATTGCCAGTGCTAAAGTGCATTATAGACTATTTTGTCTAAATGGCAAAAATCACAATTACTTTTGCACCAACCTAATAGTAGTATGTGTGTATTTGGGTTGCTAAAAGGAGCCCTCTGACCAGTCCTGCATCCAGGCTGTTTGAGCCCCACAGACTACAGTGATCAATTTCTGAATATGACTATGAGAAAATTCTCAAATTATGAATGGTTTGGGGCAAGAGGGGAGACCATTTTGAATTGGAGGAACGTCTTAAAATTCATGTGTTGTCATGAAATGTTGCAGAATAATGTGTACAGTCTCATCTGTGTGTGTGGTGTTTATGTTAAAAAAACACCAAGTGATCACACATGTGTGTTTGTAGTTACATGGAAAATTTCTGGAAAGAGATACAAGATCGTGTTTACAGTGGGCCCCTCTGTGGAGTGAAATGGGAATGGGAAGGAGGAAGACTTTCTTGCTCTCCGATTTGTATTTGGAGGGCACAATGCTGTATTGTGTGAAGAGGAGACTTTTAGTTTATTTCTGTTTTTGTTTGATTTTTGGCCTCCCTGTATCTGCAGTGTCTGAATTCCCTTTTTGGAGCTGGTGTCTCTGCCTTTGTGTGCATCTTGGTGAGTGGCAGGGCCCTGCCTCCAGCGCTGAAGCTTCTGAGGCCACATGCTTACGTTTCTGAATGCCAGCAACCAGCCTGTGAGCCCGTGACCTCCACCTGCTGGAGCTCTAGCCCAGGACTCTGAATCTGGAGCTGTGGATGTACTGTAGCCCTGGGGCCACTTAGAATTTACTGGGCAAAGGAGGCAGCTGG
Source organism: Cacajao melanocephalus (assembly GCA_963573385.1). Lineage (NCBI taxonomy): Eukaryota > Metazoa > Chordata > Mammalia > Primates > Pitheciidae > Cacajao > Cacajao melanocephalus. The sequence goes on along the minus strand of CAUYLG010001213.1, from coordinate 58,151 downwards.
TGTCCAAGGGTGACAACAAGGGACCTGGTTTCCCTGGCATGACCTTGCTAGAAGCTGCAGCTTCCTTAGCTCCTTCCTGGGTTCCTGAGCCTCGTTTCTGTGGATTCTGTGAGCTACCTAATAGTCTTGCAAGAATTTTGTTTTCTTCTTAAATAGCCTGAGTTGGTTTCTCTTGTTCCTAACATAATCAAGAACTCTGAATGTTTAAGACCATGATTTTTACTTTTATAATAATTAAAAATAGTTCAAACTAAATAGATTCATTTTTAAACATTTGGACACTTATGGTAACTCAGTTTAAAAACAAGAAATTCAGTAGGCATGCAAAGTAGATTGATTGATAGTGAGCTCAGCATTGGTGGGCAGTGTTGAGTGAAGTGGGGTGAGTGAGGTGTCAGAGCTTGGTTAGTGGTGGTAGAATTGGGTCTTACGAGCTGTAATCTCTCAATGATGATATAAAAGAGTTTTTTATACCTTTCTTTTGTGAAGAGAAAATAATGATCTCTAAATGAACAATATGTGTTAGCAGGCATTCTGCACATTGATGGAGAGGAAAGAGCATAGATTTGGGTCAGACCCAGATCTGACCTGAGTCCTATAGTTAGTTATGTAATTTGATATAATACTTTACTTCTCTGAGACTGTTTCTAATTTATTTTATATTTATAGTTACATATCTAAATCTATGATCTATGTATCTATTTATCCATCTGCCTATATCTCAAACACACACAGTGTGTGTTTTATATCACACACAGTGATATTTTATAATTTAGTAAATGCCTTTTACGAGGGAAAATATTTTTTATTAAAACAATGGGAGTTCATTAGCCTTCTTGTTCTTTTTTTAAAAAATTTTTATCTTTTGAGACAGAGTCTCACTCTGTCACCCTGACTGGAGTGCAGTGGCACAATCTTGGCTCACTGCAACCTCCTTCTACTGGGTCCAAGGGATTCTTGTGCTTCAGCCTTCCGAGTAGCTGGGATTACAGGCGTGCACCACCATACCTGGCTGATTTTTGTATTTTTAGTAGAGATGGGGTTTCATCATCTTGGCCAGGCTAATTTCGAACTCCTGACCTCAAGTGATTCACCCACCTCAGTCTCCCAAAGTGCTGGGATTACAGATGTAAGCCACTGCACCCAGCCTACCTTCTTATTCTTATTAAAAATAATTAGGCCTCTGTGCATTTATCTTGCACCTAACCCTGACTTACATTCTACACAAATAACTTTTTTTTTTTTTTTTTGAGACGGAGTCTTGCTCTGTTACCCAGGCTGGAGTGTAGTGGTGGCGATCTCAGCACACTGCAGCCTCCACCTCCTGGGTTCAAGTGATTCTCCTGTCTCAGCCTCCTGAGTAGCTGGGATTACAGGCACATGCCACCACGCCCAGGTAATTTTTACATTTTTAGTAGAGATGGGGTTTCACCATATTGGCCAGGCTGGTCTCGAACTGCTGACCTCAGGTGATTTGCCCACCTAGGCTTCCTTAAGCACTGGGATTACAGACGTGAGCCACTGCACCTGGCCAGAAGTAACATTTTAAACACTTTCTGGTTTTAGCATTCGTGGCAGTTGTCTTACCTAGTTAAAAGTGAGGGATTTGCCACACTTAAACGTTAACCCACTTTCCTCCTTTCTTGTTTTATAAAAAATTATTTTTATTTCTATTGATGACTTTATTGTTGTAGATAATATTATTAGTTTCTATTTCTTAATTTCTGAACTTTGGATAGTGTCTTTTGATCCTCTCTTATAGCAGTTAAAGAAATTATGACTTTTCTCTACTCTTTCCCAATTTTTGATAGTGACATTATTACTTCTATGTTGTCAGTGTTTTAACATTTACATTTTGCTATTAAACTATGTTATATCACTCAAACTTTGCCTATAAATTGTTTCTCAGATAATGAAAACCTCTAATGGCATTTATTAGATTGTTTATTTCTAAATTCACCTGAGGCCTTGGTCTAAGGGATGCCAACATTCCAGTGTGTGTGTTAGACTATCTAAGCAGGACTTGCAAAGCTACCGGGTGAAAACCAGTTTTGCAACCCTTAGCTGATCTCCATCTCCCAGCTTATAAAAAGATTAGGGATTAAAGAGACAAATGTTTTGGAGAAAGTTACTGAATTGCTGTGGCATTTTGAGTTCTACCTTCTCATGGGGGAAAGGGGAGTATTTAAAGATGAGCACTTGGAGAATCGGATAGGAATTCTTTGGTGTTTGACTGGACTGTTGTCGGCTAAATGCCTGGGGATGCTAAAGGACGGATTGGGGTGCCCCGTGGCCTCATAGTTAAAGCCTGCAGTTGGAAAATAGCTCTATGTTCATAGACCAAGCCCAACATTCATATACTTGTAGCTGAACAGATGGGCCTCCCAGGAAACAGCAGGCATGGGGTGAGCTCACATCCTGCCCAAGAGAGGCCATAGGGAGTAAGCAGACCACAGCAGAAGGAGGCTGGGCTTGGACTCCTGTTTGCTCAGGTTAAGGGAGCTGGAAGCTCAGCAGTAGGTATCTCTGAGGAGCCAATGGAAGCCCCGTTCCAGAGACAGTCCCCTGTGAACTCTTGCCAAGTCCCAACATGACAGGCAGGTGAACTCTCCCTGCTCCATACCTTGACTACCAACATGGCTCTGGCCTTCCCCACACTCCCTTCTATCTAAAATGACCCAACTGTGTTGTAGGGGGAGAAGTAGACCCACAGGAATAAAAGGGAAATAGAGCAGATTGAGGCCATTCCCTTGCCTTCCCACGGCAGGCTTGCTCGCTGCCTAGAGTAATAAGCCTGATGCCAGAGAGAGAAGCTTACATTCAGATGGAGTTCCAGGTTTTGACTGGGACATAGGCTTGGACATTTAATTATTGTAATGTTTTGTGACTTGAAGTGACTGGAGGACTTTTTGTACCTGATATTGATCAGAGAAGTCATGGTCCTGGACTCAGATTTCATCTTAAACAGTCAGGAATAAGGAGCCCTGCAGAGTGGCCTTGAACAATGTTGCAGCAAGAAAACAAAGTGTTTTTTTTGTCGACCTCCATAAGTCTTGCTTGTTCAAGGGATGAGCTACATTATTTACTGCAACACCAGGAAGAATGAGTGATACTAAAGAGAAGGAAATGTCATTCCATGTTATTCAAAGGAAGACTATTAACCTTTGCCAAGTCAAATGCATTATTTTTTCTTATTTTCTAGTATGTGCCTGGTATGCCACATTCTAGTTTGCTTCAGTTTTGGACCCAGACTTTGATGTGTATCTTTATATTTTTTTCTCAGAGGTTCTAAATGGTTCTTCTCTTTCTTTCTTTTTGTTGACAAAAAGGCACCTAATCACAGAGATCATATAGCTGCTGATTGTTTCTGTCTTTCCTTTTTTTTTAAGGAAGGATCTCACTGTCACCCAGGCTGGAGTGCAGTGGTGCAGATACAGCTCACTGCAGCTTCAACCTCCTGGGGTTAAGTGATCCTCTCACCTCAGGACCAAGTAGCTGGGACTACAGGCATGGGCCACCAGGCCCAGCTATTTTTTTTTTTTTTATTTAATTTTTTGTAGGGACAGGGTTTCACCATGTTGCTTAGGCTGGTCTCAAACTCCTAAGCTCAAGTGATCTGCCCACCTTGGCCTCCCGGAGTGCTGGGATTACAGGTGTGAGCCACCACACCCGGCCTGCTGCGTTTTTCTTTATTGAGATATAGTTGGCATACCAAAAAATTCACGTTTAAAGTATACAATTCAATGGATTTGTAGCGTATTCCCAGATCTATGTAAACTTTACTACTATCAATTGTGGAATATTTTCATCACCCTCCAAAAAAATCTTGTACCCATTAGAAGTCACTTCTGATTTCCAGATTAGTAATATTTATAATAATATAGTATTGTGATAATAATGTTTGCAATAATAATAACACATAACTGAGATGTAGATACTAATTGACTAATCACATGAGGTGTTTTTAGTGTCCTCATTCTGAGGAAACCAAGGCACAGAGAGGTTAGGTAATTTGCCCAAGGTCACAGAGCTAGAAGTAGCAGAGCTAGGCTGCAGTTCCAGCAGGTCTGTCTCTAGAGTCTATGTTCTTACTCACTACCTGGTTCCACAGGAGGCTTGTATGGATAGGAGAGCTAGCTGTCTAGAGCTCTGTGTAGAGCTCTCTGGACCATAGTGATTCATAGGCTTCCTTTTAGTGCATGCTTGAGAGACACAAGCCGATGACCCCCAATATGCCAAAAAGAAGAAGACAAGGCTGGGTATGGTGGCTCATGCTTGTAATCCCAGTACTTTGGAAGGTCAGGGTGGGAGGATCACTTGGGGCCAGGACTTTGAAACCAGCCCGGGCAAAAGAGCTTGACCCCCATCTCTACAAAAACTTAAAAATGAAAATAAAGAAGATGGCAAGACACCAGGACCCCTGTACTCCAAGGCAGATTATTTCACTTTCTCAGAATAAAGTTCACTAGTACTCACTGGTGGACAAATGCTTGTCCTCTCTGTTACTTTTGCATGTTTGAAAGTCTCTTTAATAGTTTTTCAATGTTTTATTATGAAAATTCTCAACAGAAAAGTTGAGCAAATGGCACAGTAAACTCTCATATGCCCTTCACTTGAATTCCAAAGCCATTAACATTTTGCCACATTTGCTATGTCGCTACATAGATAGATAGTCTATATAGAACTATTCAAAGTTTCAGATTTCATGGTGATTCACCCCTATATACTGTAGGAAGCACCTTCTAAAGATAAAATGTTCTTCTGCATCACTATAGTTACACAATCATACTTAAGAAAATTTCCTAATAAATTTCCCAACGTCACCTAATATTTAGCCTGTTTAAATTTCCCCACTTGGTTCAAAATCTTAAAATAACTTTTCTTAATCAAACCTTTGTAACTGAAGTATGATTTGTACACATTTCTGTATGTATAATGTGCAAAAAAGTCCAGAATGCTATCAAGGTTCACTTATGGCATTTAATTATTCTGTCTTTTAGTCTTTTGTGTTCTAGAATACTTTTCTTCCTCTTTTCTTTCTTTTTGTAGGAATTAATTTAGTGAAGAGATGACTCCAGTTGGCTTATATGGTATTGTTCTTTTTCTTTTCTTTATTTTTTTTAGACAGAGTCTCACTCTGTTGCCCAGGCTGGAGTGCAATGGCACATTCTTGGCTCGCTGCAACCTCCGCCTCCCAGGTTCAAGTGATTCTCATGCCTTAGCCTCCTGTACAGCTGGACTACAGACATGCACCACTGCACCTGGCTAATTTTTTGTGTTTTAGTAGAGATGGGGTTTCACCATGTTGGCCAGGCTGGTCTTGAATTCCTGGCCTCAAGTGATCCACCCACCTTGGCCTGTCAAAGTGCTGGGATGACAGACATGAACCACCGTGCCTGGCCACTTTCTTCTTTTTCTTCTTTGATATGAAAAATTTCAAATAAACCCCAAAATTGAGAGAAATACAAAACCCCCCACATACCCATTGCCCAGCTATGAAAATCAACACATGGCCACACTTGTCTCCTCTGGACCCTTATTTCCCTTCTCTTTTGCCATTGTATTGTTTTTGAAATAAATTTCAGCCTTCACAATGTTTAATCCTTGAATATTTTAGTATATATTTATGACAGATACATAATTTGTCAGGCTCATCAAGTATCTAGGGATTGTCTCACATATTTTGTTTTTATAATTGGTATGTTTTAATTTGACCCACATTGCCTTTAGCTGTTATATCTCTTGTTTCTTTTAATCAGTAAGTCCCTCTTCCTCTTGTTTTTCCCATTGCAACCTTTTTTTTTTTTTTTTTTTTTTTTTTAAATGAAGTCTTGCTCTGTCACCTAGACTGGAGTGCAGTGGCACCATCTTGGCTTACTGTAACCTCTGCTTTCTGGATTCAAGTGATTCTCCTGCCTCAGTTTCCCAGGTAGCAGGGATTGTAGGTGCCCAGCACCACACCCAGCTAATTTTTGTATTTTTAGTAGAGACAGGATTTCACCATGTTGGCCAGGCTGCTCTTGAACTCCTGACATCAGGTAATCCACCTGCCTTGGCCTCCCAAAGTGCTGGGATTACAGGCATGAGCCACCGTACCTGGCCCATTGCAACTTATTTGTTAAAGAAACTGAGTCCTTTGTTCCATTCAATTACTTTGCATCCCCACGGTGCTGTTCAACATGTTTCTCTGTCCCGTTTATTTCTGGTAACTGGTAGTTAAATCTAGAGGCTTGATCTGATTCAGGTTTGGTTCTGGGGTCAGAACACTTCACGAGTGGTGGTGCGTATTTCCACCAGGAAGCACACATTGTCCCGTTGTCTCTCTTTTTGTGATATTGGCAGTCAGTGATGACACTCCTTAGATCACTTGGGTAACTTGAATCTTTTATGTTAAAAAAAATGTCGATAAATAACAATTAAGCAGGAGTCTTTACACCACTGATCCCACACCATATCCATGAAACCATTCTGTTCTTTGAGATATTAGATTGATATCCTTGGAAAAGGGGGTCCTTGCTCATATAAATAAATTCAGGGAATGCCATATACTGTGACGAATTATTACAGTGTAAATACTCCCATGTAACCTTTAAAAAAAATCCAGGATGTTATCAAGGTTCACTTATGACATTTAATTACAATTTAGTTTATTGTAAAATTTTAATGGTTCTTGGAAATGCTAATTGTTTAAATTTAACTTAAGATTTCTCAAATTCATCTCACTTCACACCTCTTTCTCCACAGACTGTCTATTAGCCCTCCCGGAAAAGTAATCAATGGAAAGTTATTTGGGAAACGCCTTAAGTCATTTGTTCAGACAGTCAGTAAACATTTTTTTGAGCACCTGCTTTGTGTCAGGCATTGTATTAGACACATAGATAGAAGTGGATGCTCAAGCTTTATTGGTTCTTTTCTGATATTAGAATATTTCACATGTCACATGGAGAAAAATAACTGACTTAGCAGATTATAGTGATCTGATTACTGGGGCATACAGTATCTCAAAACAGGCAATATCCCTGTCTACAAAGAGTCACATAGTCAGGCTTTCTTTCCACTGCTCAGTCAGGAGTTGAAGAGGGGAGAGAAAGGGTCAGGCACTCCAGTTATCCATGCCTGACTGCATAACAAACCACTCTAAAACCTAATGGTTTTAAATCGCAACTTATCATGGCCTCTTATGGTTTTGTGGATTGACAGGATTCCTGTTTGGCGTCTCTCATGTGATTGCAGTTCGATGGCCTCTGGGTTGGGAATCATTTGGAGGTTTGACTGCTCCGGACCTCACTGATGGCTCTTTCACATGACTGGTGTGTGATACTGGCTGTTGCCTGGGAGCTCAGCTAGGGCTGGTGACTAGAGTGTGGACATGTGACCTCCCCATGTAACATGGTGGCTGGTTTCTGAGATGGAGTGTCTCAAGTGAGTATTGTTCCAGGAGGCCTACTTGTTTATTTTTTTGTTCAATTTTTTATTGTGGTAAAACATACATAGTGTAACATAAAGCTTACCATTTTAAACATTTTTAAGTGTAAAATTCAGTGGCATTTTAAAGTGTACATTTAGTGGCATTGGGCACATTCACCATGGTGTGCAATCATCACCACTGTCCATCTCCAGAACTTTTTCATCATCCCAAGTAGAAACTATACCCATTACATAGCAATGCACCATTTCCTTCTCCCCACAACTCCGTTGCAAGCACTATTCTACTTTCTGTCTCTATGACTTTGCCTATTCTAGGTATTTCCTATAAATAAGTAGAATCATACAATATTTGTCCTTTTGTGTCTGGCTTATTTCACTTAGCAAAATGTTCTCAAGGTTTATCCATGCTGTCGGAGCATGTGTTAGAACTTCATTCCTTTTCATGGCTGAATGAGATTGCACGGTATGTACTGGACCTCACCTCTTGATGTGAGGAACAGTCTATGAGTACAGAGAGGGAAGGACTTACTGTTGGCCATTTTTGGAGACTGCTGACTCTGGTTTGCAGATTCTTCTTAGGAGCTGTGATATTTGTGGTTAGGGAGTCAGAAGATTTGACTCTTCAACCTGCTGAACCTTGAGAAGCTAAGAGCAGCAAAATAGGGGCCAGAAGTACGGGAAGAAAGAAAACTAGAGAGGTAGAGGAAAGGGTTAAAGGAGGAATGACGTCAGAGAAGTGGAGTCTCAGGAACCATAGATACCCGACTTTGTTTACAATGAACTTTCTGCCACCTTTCTTATCTTCAAATCCAAATTTATTTTGGCCATCTTATTCCCAAGGGGCATAGCTGATCAGGTTCCTGACCAGTTCACTTTATTGGAACAATAAATCTCATATGTCACATGATCCACTGACTATTCCTCTTGTGACTCTGTCCTGGTCTGGGTCACATTCCTAATGAGAACATATTAATGTAGGGGTGAGAGTGATGCCCGAGTTGAGATGAGTTATGAAGATAGACATGTGCTGTCTCTTCTCTGCAGAGCCTTATTACTTGGCTTATAAGAAGTCAGTTTTCAGCTGGGTGTGGTGGCTCACACCTGTAATCCCAGTGCTTTGGGAGGCTGAGTTGGAAGGATCAGCTTGAGGCCAGGCATGTGAGACCAGCCTGGGCGACAAAGTGAGACCCCGTCTCTACAAACAAAAAAAAAATTTTAAGTTACTTTTCTTAGAAATGAGAGACAATGTGCTAAAAGAGGGGACTGAGGGACCGGGATAGGGCAGAATTTGCTTTTCACAAGTAAAGAGGCTTGAAAGTGCCCTTGAGGCGTGTATGTTTTCTCCAGGACAAAGCAACTCTGGCTTATAAGGGCTTTTAGCTCTCCTCAAAGTTGTGTCCCTGAATGATAAATAATCAACTTTGAGGAGAGCTAAAAGCCCTTATAAGCCTCGCTCTGGTGGGAGAAGGAAGAGGCCTTTCACCCCTGTTGAAAAAGGAATAAGAAAGCAATGGTTATATGTTAAGCACTTTATAAAAAGAAAATCAGGGACTTCCATAATATGAGTAAACCTGGCACTTCAGCGTGCTGGAGAGGAAAGAGAGACAGCCAATTCTGTACACAGCAACGGGCCTGTGTTTTGCTTGTTGGCAAAGAGAGCTGGTCTGCATGATGGTAATGTCTCTGCCAAACTTCTGGCAGAAGTTTAAAGGGTGTCAAGGGACTGAAATGGCGAGTAGGTTCTGTTGGGGTCTAAGCGTTAAAGGCGCACAGGCAAACCAAGTCAGTGCGTGCGGGAGCTCCTGTTATAGGTTTACAGCGGTGAGAGTGTGGGCTTTGTGAGTGCTTGTGATTTAGGATATTTTGTTGGTTGCTGTGGTGCTGGGCTGTCAATCCAAGCATTCATTTTGCTTAACCAGTTCAGAAAAATTTTAGTTTGGTGTCTTGTTCTTTTTTTTCCCAGTGCCATTGTGTTGCATCCAGATGACTCTGCTAATGTTTCTAGATCTTAGTATTAAAATGCTTCCCCAAATTGAATTAAAATGTGAAATGTTAAGAGTTAAATAAGTGGTTACCTCAACTCTCGTGAGTCCTGTGCCATTTATCTTATGAACCAAGGACTAATCAGGGTTGTTGGTGCTTGGACTCCATGGCATACGTTTTAAAATGGCTGTTAGATTCCCAGGAAGACCACACAATTGTCTTTGTTTCAGTGGTAAAATGGAACTTGAATTCTAAGGAACAGGTAATTTGTTCTTCCACCCACCCACCACTCTCACTTCTTCCTTTGACATAGTGGAATTGAAGTCCCAACCCTTCCTGTCTTCTTTCTCGAGGAAGTGATGAGTTCCCAGCAGAAGCAATGGTGGTAGCCATTTTCATGCTAGCAGTGATAGTCAGTCAGGTGTTTGCCTTTCAGGGCTGTCTGTATATGTCCTAGAATATTATTAAGAATGTATGATACCTGCATATAGTACTTATCAGAAAGAATAGATTTTCTTTCATTTGTCCATTGATTGGTTGACTGATTCATTCGGTATTATTTACCACCACTTATGTTTTTGTGTCCTTGTTTCAGATTTTCTGCCCCACTGGAGAAAAGCATTTTTTAAAATTTATTTTTGAGCAGTATCAAAAGGCTGCATGTGAGGGGGGAAAGAACGGGCACAATGATTAAATGAGGATCAGTAAAATTTTCTTGGGAAATTAAAAGACAAAACAGTGTGAAAGAAAAGAATTCTGGTGTAGTATTAGTACCTTTTAAAGTAAAAGTTCCTGCTTTCTTAGAAGTTTCTACTCATGGGGATATAATTTGGTGAACTGTTCATATTTAAATAAAAACAATACACACACATGCACAAATTCATTATTAACATTTAGGAAAAATATGTGTTATTTCTTATAATTTAAAAAAGGTGTCACATTTGATGAACATATTTAATTGTTAAGGGAAATTTTTAAAGCATTAATAAAGCCTTTTTAATTTTTTTTTTTTTTTAATTTTGAGATGGAGTCTCACTCTGTTGCCCAGGCTGAAGTGCAGTGGCACAATCTCGGTTAACTGTGCAACTTCCGCCTCCCGGATTCAAGCGATTCTCCTGCCTCAGCCTCCTGAGTAGCCGGGATTATAGCGTACCACCAAGCTTGGTTAATTTTTGTATTTTTAGTAGAGACGGGGTTTCACCATTTTGGCCAGGCTGGTCTCGAACTTTTGACGTCAAATGATCCTCCTGCCTTGGCCTTTCGAAGTGCTGGGATTACAGGTGGAGCCAAAGTGTCCAGCCACCAAAGCCTTTCTTGATTAGAATACTGCACGTGATGCCAGACAGATCTGGTGATAGAGACCAAATCCAGTTGTGAAGTTAGTTTATACCCACAGCCACCAATGAATGTACTAAGAACTTGGGATGAGATGATGATATGGTTAGGCTTTGTGTCCACGCCCAAATTTCATCTTGAATTGTAATGTCCATAATCTCTATGTGTCAAGGGAGAGACCAGGTGGAGATAATTGAATCATGGCGGCATTTTTTTTTCCCACATCCTGTTCTCATGGTAGTGTGTGAGTTCTCATGAGATCTGATGGTTTTTAACAGGCTGTTCCCCATTCACTTGGCACATCTTCTTCCTGATGCCTTGTGAAGAAGGTGCTTTGCTTCCCCTTCACCTTCTGCCATGATTGTAAGTCTCCCCAGCCATGCTAAACTGTGAGTCAATTAAACCTCTTTCTTTTATGAATTACCTGGTCTTGGGCAGTTCTTTCTAGCAGTATGAAAATGGACTAACACTATACAAAAAGATATATTAAAAAAGGTAAAGGTCAGGGACAGGTGTGAAGACTGAGAGTGGGACAGTGAGGACAGTTACAGGCTAGATGGGGGTGACAACTGCATGAAGTGAGAAGGAAAAAGGTGCTAAGCTGGAATGATCAACAGGAAGACAGAGAGATGGCCATAGTTCCTGGTCTATTAAAAATTTGTGAATTGACAAGTACATTTGTTGAGGAGAGATGTATTGAACGTATTCTATGTGTTGGGCACTGCTGTGGGTAGTTTTATAGAGATGCTCTTATTTGGCTTTTTTTTTTTGGTTTGGGTTTTTCCTTTCAACAGCCATTTGAGGTATTACTCATTTTTTATAAGTAAGTAAGTGAGACCCAGTGAGTTTAAGTAATTTGCTCAAGATTATTCTGCTAGTAAGCCAATGGGCTGGAAATTAAACACAAATTTATCTCACTCTGAGTTCATGTCTTTTATTTCACTTTATGGTTTAAATTTAGTTTTTCCGTTTATCAAAGTTATACATGCACATAGTTTAAAGGGTCAAACAGTGCTGTAAATCTGAAGAAGTCCTCAGTTCCTTATCCCATTTTCCCCAAACACAGTCTCTCCAACCAATTTCCAAAGGCAATCAGTCCCTTAGGCATTGAGGACAATTAGGAGATCTTTCTCTTTTACGTTTTACCCCTCTGCCACAATACATACTTTTATAGTCCTTTTCTCATGATTTTAGTCAGAGCAATTTTCAATGTTTATTTTATTCTGACTATCCCCTTTCCTTTCCAGTAAAATATTTTATTTTTCTTCAAGTTAACAAAGGTGCTCCTTCTTCATTTGCTTAGTTTTTCTATGTATCTATCATTGATTCAAATGTCAACCCTCCTCTTAGAGTTTAAGTCTCTTTTCCATATATTCAAGAACATCCATTGGATATTCCATCACTTTTATCGCTTCCTTCTGACTTGCTCTATCTGGACTGTCTGCCCAGTAGGCCCTACATGTTACTATCATCTTTATCATCCTTCTACTGTTATCCTGGGAGTTCCCTTAATCTCTCTTGAGTTGTATCCCTGTTTCCTAGATTCTATAGCTTCTTTTTTTCCTAGTTCCCCCCAAATTTTGGTGCAGCATCCTGTAGTAACTTTCTGAGAAAAAAGTAAGTATATTAAAAACACATTTTAAAAATCTTGTATGTAAATTGTAAAAAAAAAAAGTAAAAATATTTTCATTCTAGTCAAACTTGGATCAACATTTTTAGCTAAGCATAGGATTCCAAAATTGGAATTCTCTCTCAAAATTTTGAAGGCGTGGCTCCATAGAATTTTGGCTTTCCAGTGAAAAATCTTTCAGTCTTTAGCCGTGGTTGAGATTTTCTTCTGGGTCCAAAGCTGTGGTCAGAAAAAGGAATCAGGAGTTCTAAGTGACTTTAAAAAAGGGATAATTTATATATGGTACCATGAGCAAATTTTAAATGTAGAGATTGCTGAATTTTTACACATGTATACACCTGTGTAATTATTATCCAGATCAAGATACAGAACTTTTCCAGCGTTCTATAAAGTTTCCTTATGCCTCTTCTCAGTCAATTCCTCTCTCTCCCTGCAGGAGTAACCACTGTTCTGATGTTTTTCTACCATAGGTTAAGTTTATGTGTTCTAGAAACCTTTTTTATATGTAATCATCCAGCGTGTGCTCTTTTGTGTCTGGCTTCTTTCAGTCAATATAAGGTTTCTGAGATTCATCCATGTTTTATATGCATCAGTTTGTTTCTTTTTGTTGTTGAGTTTCATTCCACTTATGAATGTACTACAATTTGTTCATGCATTCTTCTGTTCTTGGTATTTGGGCTCTTTCCAGTTTGGGACCGTTATGAGCAAGTGCTATGAACATTCTTGTCTCTGTTTTTTTGTGGATATGTGCAAAGGTCATAGAGTGGTATAGATTTAACTTTGTTAGAAATTGCTGGTCATTTTCCATTGCGGTTGTATCATTTTCTAATTATTTCTTTAATAGATTCTTCATCAGTTCTGTTTTGAGGCTCACTTTCATTCCAAAGAGAATCACGTGCCACCGTTTCTGAACATCTGGGGAGACTGAAGAGTAAATCATTTTGAGTTTTGGTTTTCTTCATTGCTATCATGGTATTCAGTTTTCTCAGGAGCACTGAATCAGTGCTCACTTGTCCACCAACTTTCTACCTTCCAAAATGTTGTTGCTGTTCTCATGTTCTCTCTGTCCTTAAGGATTTCTGCTTTAAAAATATTTTCTTTTCCTGTCATTTTAGTGGGTTTTCAGAAACTAGTAGAGCTACATGCTTATGCGGAATTCACCACTTAAAACCTATTCGCTTTTAAACTATTCTGCCTTCCCACAGTTACTGGACTTATTTATTTATTTAAACCTGCACAGTGAGTTTAAGTCGCATCTTGAGATTGGAGCAGTGGGGAAGTAAGGAGCAAAGTAAAAGTCCTTAGGCAGGAGGGAAAGGTCAGCCTATTTAAAGAGTGAAATCTTGTATCAAAAAAACCATTCAACAATACCAAGCTGTGATAGCCATAATTGTTTAATGATGATATGTGACAGGGATTATGAAGAAATTTTAGCAGGGAGGGATAGGCAAATTGAAGGTGATGTTGCTTCTTGATAGCCCCAGGTTCTCCAAAGATTCTTTCATTGGGTCAGTTAATTGAGACTTGGAATGAACTGGGGGCACAATTGCCAGAGATCAGAGTTGAGGTGAATTCAAAATAGTGAATTGAAAAACATAATTCATTTTGCATAAAGGCACCTGGTATAAGTATCATAAAATAGTCATGATTCAAATTAATTACAAAAAATAAGAAAAGCATAGAAGACTTAACTCATTGTGACGGTTAATACTGTCAACTTGATTGGATTGAAGGATGCAGTGTATTAATCCTGGGTGCGTCTGTGAGGGTGTTGCCAAAGGAGATTAACATTTGAGTCAGTGGACTGGGAAAGGCAGAACCACCCTTAATCTGGGTGGGCACCACCTAATGAGCAGCCAGTGAATAGAAAGCAGGCAGAAAAGTGTGAAAAGGCTACACTGGCCTAGCCTCCCAGGCTACATCTTTCTCCTGTGCTGGATGCTTCCTGCCCTCTAACATTGGACTCCAGGTTCTTCAGCTTTGGGGCTCAGATTGACTTCCTTGCTCCTCAGCTTGCAGACGGCCTATTGTGGGACCTTGTGATTGTGTAAGTTAATACTACTTAATAAACTCCCCTATATATATATATATCTATATCTCTATATATCTCTATATATCTCTATATCTCTATATATCTCTATATCTCTATATCTCTATATATCTCTATATATCTATATATCTATATATATCTATCTATATATATCTCCTATTAGTTCTGCCCCTCTAGAGAACCCTGACCAATACACTCATGTTGGCAGTGCCTGTGAGAGCACTAGCTCTTTGGATCTTGGATTTTGCAGTGTATCCTTGAATGGTTGGATTTTGCATCTTACTCTTAAAGACCACAGGGCGATGTGGGGCAAGCACTCTACTTTTTGGCTCCCACTATCTCCCACGGTCTAAAATACAAGTTTTGGAAAGGCAGTTCTCTGTCAACTTTGTGTTTTTCTGTTTCTTGAGAGTAAACCCCAATGATGCATTGGCTTCAGTAGAATTCAGGAGCAGTAACCCATAGTGTTCACTTCACTGGGCAAGTGATGATTAATTTGAAATGAGAACAATAGGAATGAGGCTTAACAAGCAGGAAGAAATTAGGTTAAATATTAATATAAGAAAAGATTTTAGAGAGAAGTTGTATCAGTCAAGCTCCCAGCAGGAAACAGGTGGCACAATACAATTATAATTGGCAAGTGGTTAATAAAGGGACAACTCACAAAGGTGTGTGCTGGATATGGGGAACGGTGAAGCTGTTAACCTTTTCTAAGCCTGCAGGGAAGAGTGGGGTTGGTGGTAAGAATCTGGGTGTCAGAGTCATGTACAGAGGACCCCTGAGAGCCTGTATAGCTTTCCTTTGAGAGACACAGCCAGCCTGAGGCTGCAGAGAAGGAACTAGGGGAATAACTCCCCTAGCCTCACTTTCTTCCCTCCCTGTGGTCTTCTTTCTTCTAGGGGTCCCTATTGGTTGAGCCTCACTGGAGACCAGAGGGCAGAGTAGCTCCACGGAGCCAGTCTGCATAAATCAGCCTTTCCCATGGGTAGAATAAAGGGAGAGTAAGTGTGGAGAGAGGCTGTGGCAGGGAAAACAGAAAATGTCCCACACGTAGATGTCAGTGGTCCAGTGTAGAGTGAGTTCCTAAAGTAGGCTGCAGACATCATTCTTTTTGGACAACATTTGGAAATAATGTAACTACAGATTTATCTTACAATTTCAGTGTCCTTTCCAGCTGCCATAAATTCAGATGTCACAGGCAAAAGAATGAAATTTTGATACCAAACTTAGTGAAATGTGTTTTGTGAAATTCACTTTGTAATAACAAGGTGCCCCTGCAAAAAGGAAATACACAGTAATCATAAAATATGTGCATTGTATTTTGTGGTATACGAAGGACTTTCATATAAATCATTTTATGTGACTCTCACAATAATCTTATGAGGTAGGTGGGAAGATACATCCACTTAATGGATGAGAAAAGTCTCACAGAATTGGCCTAAGATATCACAGCAAACAAGTGGGAAAGCCTGAATTTGAGCCAGTTCTCAATTCAGATTTGAGTTTCAAGAGAAACTCCAATAACCTGCAATGATATATATATTTTTTAAGGCAAGAGTAATTTCTTATAAGACATATAAGAAATTCTTCTTCTTCCCAGACATTGCTGAATAGTCTTTGTGACTATAATGTTCTTCGGCAGCTGACATTTTATTGTCTTCAGTTTAAGGAGGATGCCCTCTGATGAAGCTTAGGATGTAAATTTGGGTCTTGGAAGTGATCTCATTATAACCAGGTTAAACCTCGAGGGGTCCATTCTGAAGGTCCCTGTAAACCCTGAGTTCTTTATGACTCCAATATTTTGTATCCTGGAACATGATCCAATTTCTGAAAGAGCTGTGTCAGATATATGCTACAGTTGTCTGTGCTAGAATAATTCAGGTGACCACTTGGCTAAGTTTGACCAGAGTTTTAATAACATAATAATAAAGTCATATGCAGGAATAAAGTTGAAGAACAGTGCATGGCGATTTTGTACACAGTCTTTGTGTTCAAATGAAGCCCAAGATCTTCATTCTGAGGTTTGCAGGAGTGGCATTCTAATGATTTGACTTTGACTTGTATTTGGCAGCCTCTCCAACATAGGAGGGAAACGAAGCCTACCAGGCAGTGACTCCCTGGAGCATTTTCTCAGCTTGTTTGTCAATCAGACATTTTAGAAGTAGCCACATTCATTGTATGATTTCACAATCCTGCCTTGACTACTAGATTTAGGATTTTCTTTTTAAAAATAAAGTAAGTATGATTTATATACAGTGCTGTCCAAGATTGCAAGTATTCAGTTAGCTATGTTTTAACAATTGGAATAATGAATGTAACCACCACCCAAAACAAGAGGTAGCACATTTTTGTCACCCCAGGACATTCTTTCATGTGTTTCTTGTCAATCTCCTCCCTCCCTGTCCTCAACCCAAATAGGCAATCACTCTTCTAATTTCTATCACTGTAGATGATTTTGTCTATTCATAAACTTTAAGTAAGTGAAATCATACAATATCTGGCTAATTTCACTTAATACAATTTTTAAAAATTGATACATAATATATGGACATATGGGGTAAATGTGCTATTTTGCTACATGCATAGCAACAAAATAATCATCATATAATGATCAAATCAGGGTATTTAGGATATCTATCACCTTGAGTGTTTATCATTTCCATGTATTGGGGACATTTCATGACTTCTAGCTATTTTGAAATATACAATATATTGTATATGAAAACTGACAATTTTTAATAACAATTTTTAGTAAACAGGAATCATCTCCCATGAAGAAGAATTGCAAATAATTTATGAAGCCACTGCCAAATTCTACCAAACAACTTATAAAGAAGAACTAACGCCAATTGTCCTCAAACTATTCCAAAAAATTGAAGGAGAGGGAATTCTCCCTAACACATTTACAAAGCTAGCATTATCTTAATACCAACACCAGACAAGGACAAACAAATAACCAATTCCCTGATGAACACAGACACGAAAATCCTCAATAAAATGCTGGCAAACTGAATCCAACAGCACATCAAAAAGTTATATATCATGATCAAGTGAAATTTATCCCACTCATGCAAGGATAGTTCAACATACCCAAATCAATAAATGTGATATATCACATCATGAAAATGAAGGACAAAAAGTACATGTTCGTCAATTTTAATATCCCTTCATCAGACTAGGCATAGAAGAAACATACCTCACCATAATAATGACCATATGTGAAAAACCCACAGCTAATACCACATTGAGTGAGAAAAAGCTGAAAGCCTTTCCTCTAAGAACTGAAACAAGACAAGGATGCCCACTTTTACTACTTCTATTCAAAATAGTACTAGAAGTCCTACCCAGAGCAATCAGGAAAGAGAAGGAAATAAAAGGCAGCCAAATTAGTAAAGAAGAAGTCAAATTTTCCCTCTTTGCAAATGACACAATCTTATAGCTAGAAAAATCTAAAGATTCCCCCAAAAGACTCTTAAATCTGGTAAATAAATTCAATATAGTTTAAGGATACAAAATCAACATTCAAAAAATCAGTAGCATTTATACATACCAATAACAAATGAGCTAAGAAGGCATTCCCATTTACAATAGCTACAAACATATATATATATACACACATATATAAACATATAACATATAAATACATATAAATACATATATAAACATATATATATATATATATATATATATATATATATATATATATATTTGTAGCTATATAAAACACCTAGGAATAAATTTAACCAAGGAGGTAAAAGACATCTAGAAAGCAAATTTAAAACACTGATGAAAGATACTGGAAGAAAACAAATAAAAATACATCCCTTGTGTATGGATTGGAAAAATCAATACTAACAAAATGAGCATATTCCCCAGAGCAATCTAAAGATTCACTGCAATCCCTATCAAAATACCAACAATATTTTTCACAAAAATAGAAAAATAAATCCTAAAATTCACATGAAACCAAAAAAGAGCCAAAGAGCCAAAGCAATCCTGAGAAAAGCTGCAGGCATCACATTAACTGACTTCAAAATATACTACAGGGCTGTAGTAACCAAAAGAGCATGTACTGCTATAAAAACAAATATATAGACTAGATGTGATGGCTCACCCCTGTAATCTCAGCAGTTTAAGATGCCCAGGACTTCAAGACCAGCCTTGCAACATAGAGAAACCTTGTCTCAAAAAAAAAAAAAGTTTAATTAGCCAGGTATAGTGGTGTGCGCCTGTAGTCCCAGCTACTTGGGAGGCTGAAGTGGGAGTACTGCCTGAGCCTGGGAAATCAAGGCTATGGTAAGCCATGTTCATGCCACTGCACTTCAGCCTGGGTGACAAGGCAACACCCTGTCTCGAAATAAAATAACATTTAAATTAACAAAAACAGACATGTAGACTAATGGAACAGAATAGAGAACCCAGAAATAAATCCAAAAATTTACAGCCAACTGAGTTTTAACAAGGCACCAAGAACATACATTGGAGAAAAGACACTCTCTTCAATAAATCATGCTAGGAAAACTGAATAACCATATTCAGAAGAAAAAGCTAGATCTCCTATTTCTCAACGTATACAAAAATCAACTTGAAATAGATTAAATACTTAAACATAAGACCTGAAACTAGGAAAATGCTAGAAGAAAACATAGGAAAAACACTCTAGAACACTGGTATAGGCAAAGATTTTATGGCTAAGACCTCAAAAGTACAGGCAACAAAAACAAAAATAGACAAATGAGACTATATTAAACTAAAAAGCTCCTGTGCAGCCAAGGAAACAATCAGAGTCAAGAGACAACCTGTAGAATGAGAGAAAATACAAACTATTCATCTGACAAGGGACTAATATCGAGAATATATAAGAAACAAATAATTCAACAGCAAAAACACCCAAGTGATTCCATTAAAAATGGGCAAAGAATGTGGACAAATTGCAGCTTCCGTTAGTATTTTCCCCAAGATCTGATGTTAGGCTGCATCCAAATTAACAATAAAAGGAAAGAAGCCAAACTTCTCTTGGAGAGAAGAAGGAATTCCCCCTAGGTGAAGTGGCATCATGTGATATTAAACACTGACTCATCAAATGGGTCTGGGGAAATTCTTTCAAGCTTGAGTTGGAATAACAATAGTTAAAGAACAAGGTTTCTTCCTTAGAGTTCATATGTGAACTCATTTACCAGCCACCTCTGACATATCAGCTACCTGAATTGAGGCTTGGTTCTGACACTGATAATTACTGCCTCTAATCTTTTATATTTGCTTTTGTATTTGCAATAAGATTTGATTTCCTTAACAATCATGGCTCTCAAGCTGAAAAGCCTGCATAATCTCTAATTTGTACTCAGTAAATACTGGCTTCTCAGTTGACTGCTATCAATTTTTAAATTATTTGGAGTAACTGTAATAATTAACTTTAGAGAAAATCACATGGAAAATCTTTGTGCATGCATTATTTAGTATCTAAAGTGTTCAGAACTGAGAAAAAGACACATCTTTATGTTCATTTGCATACTGTGATTTCTGGACAGTAAAGGTTCTGAGCTCCTTGATGTCCCAAGGTTTCACTTATATTCCAGAGTTCTCCATTTGTTTATTTACTGCTGATCCCACAAAACTGAAATAAAAAAAATAAGAGTGGCTCAAGGAGGAAATAGCCAGGGCTTAGTGTAATGTGTGGATGAAAGATAAGGGAGTAAGAATTACTGAGAAGACTTAGGAGTCAATGGCATCCCTCAGCACAATTTTAACAACTCTAAAATGTGAAAAAAGTTTGTACATTAAAAACACAGTTCTGATCTCTTTTTTTAAAAAAATTTCCTCTTGGAAGAGAATGTGAGGTTTTTAAAATCAGATAAAACTATGTCTGAATGTAATTTTTGTCTTTAACTAACTGTCCCTTCTCTTGCTGTTTCAGGTGAACCTCTTTGTGCTGCTCTCTGTGGTTTGTGTCCTCTTAAATCTAGCTGGATTTATCCTAGGCTGCCAAGGGGCCCAGTTTGTGTCCAGTGTGCCCAGGTGTGATCTGGTAAGCACTCCTAAAACATCACTATGCATCTAGGCAGACCCTGGCTTGTCAGGTGTTCCTGGCAAGACTTGCAACATTCAACATCAGGCAACTGTCCTGAAGTGAAACCTGAAATGGGTAACAGGAGGTGGGAAAACAAAACAAAGGGCTGCCTACTGATTATTTCACCCAAGTTGTCAATTACTTTTTCCAAAGCAGGGACCAGCCAGCAAAACCCCAGAACCATAGTGATATAATGCATCATTACTTAGTGAATGGATGGATCAGGTGTCCACAGTCAATCAGCCTCTGAATGTTTTCATCTAAAGAGAAAAAAATGGATATTGCCAGAATAAAGGTCAACAGTCCTTTATCTGAAACCTCTGGAGGCCAGGTGTGTGTCAGCATTTAGAGTTTTTCCAATTTTAGAAGATGAAATATTTTGCACATACCATAGTGGAGTCTGGGGCAGCAGGTTGTATCATGACTTCCGGTTTTCAGAGCTTTTTGGATTTTAGCGTTGTGAGCAAGAGGTTGTGGACCTGTACCATCTCTGAACTTAAAAGGAAAAAAAATTATTGTGGTAAAATACACATAGCATGAAATTTATCATCGTAGTTATTTTTAAGTCTACAGTTCAGTAGAGGTAAGTACATCCACATTGTTGTACACCCAATCTCTAGAACTCTTTTCATTTGCAAAACCGAAAGTCTGTGCATATTAAACAACAGCTTCCCATCCTCCAACCCCTGGCAACCACCATTTTACATTCTCTTTCATGAATTTGACTAGCCTAGGTACCTCATACTAGTAGGATAAAACGCTATTTGTCTTTTTGTGACCGGCTTATTTCACTTAGCATCATCTCCTCAAGGTGTATCTTGTTGTAGCATGTGTTAGAATTCTTTTCCTTTTTAAGACTGTACAGTTCCATTGTATGTGCATGATACGTTTTGTTTATCCATTCATCTGTGATGTATATTTAGGTTGGTTCCACCTCCTGGTCATTTCGAACTGGTCATTTCGAATAACATTGCAATGAACATGGGCATGCAAATATGTCTTTGAGATCCCTGGTTTTAATTCTCATGAACATATAACCAGAAGTGATCATTTGGTAATTCTATTTCAAATTTTTTGAGGAAACTTTATATGGTTTTTCATAGCACCTGCACCATTTAATATTTCCACCAACAGTGCACGCGGGTTCCAATTTCTCCACATCTTCACTAACACTTGCTTTTTTTCTGCTTTTTTTAAAAGTGGCCATGCTAACAAATATAAGGTGATACCTTATTTGGTTTTGATTTGCATTTCCCTTATGATTAGTGATGTTGATATCTTTTCATATGCCTGCTGGCTATTTGTATATCTTCTTTAAAGGAATGTCTCAAGTCTTTTGCCCATTTTAAAATTGAAGTTTTTTTTTTTTTGTTATTGAGTTGTAGAAGTTCTTTATATATTCTCTATATCAGAATATGGTTTGCACTAAGTCTGTTTTTAATAATTTTTTTTCCTATCACAAAACCAACTCTGTGATTATTTCTGATGATATGATTATAAAATTTTGGGCAAGCATGAAAGTATCAGGCAGAATTTAAATATTATTTGAATTCCCCCATCCCAGGATAAGAATTTGGCCATGTGTTAAGCATCTCTTTGTGCACAAAAATGCACGTAATCAACAGGATCGTGTTATAACTGTTGTTTTCCTTTGGGGAAATTATTGACAAATGAAACCTTTTTGGGCAAGGAGTTGCTCTTCTCTCCTCTCCCGCTCTGCCCACATCTGTCACCCCAAATCCTTAGTAACAGGCTAGGGAATTATATTTCATAATGTTTTCATGGTCATGTAATCTTACATAAATATGTATGGAGTGGGATTGTTTATGATTTTTTTAAAAAATGGGATGTATTGTATGTATTTCCCTGCATCCTGTTTTTATTACTTAAAGATGTATCACTTAGAGATAGATTAAATACAGACTAACACCCTTGATTTCTTTTACCAAGTTAGTTCTTTATTTTGTTATTGTCTGTTGTGGCTTGGATTTTGACCAATAAACACAGTGCTGCCATTAATATCATTCAGCATATCCTCAAGGAGACATTTAATCCTAAGAGGAAGTAGGTTCCCAGGATAAAGAATTGTTCTCAGTAGTATATCTTTTCTCCTGCTTGTCTCATTTATTATTACAAATTCAACCATTTTATTATTCTAACCATTATTTTTAAATTGGAGTAAGAGTGACAGTAAAAACACAAATCTTCAGTGTGCAGTTCGTTATAAGTTTTGGCCAATGTATACATTCATTTTGACAAGTGTATACACTCATGTTATACTCCAAACAATCTCTATACTCCATACAAATTTTGTTTATTATACTCCAAACATTATTTCTATCACCCTAAATTCTTTGGTGTCTCTTTTCAGGCAGCCTCTGCTCTCTCATAGGCAACCACTGTTCCTATTTCTTTCACCATAGGTTAGTTTTGCCTGTCCTTGAACTTCATATATGTGGAGTCACATGGTTTGAACATTTTTGTGTCTGACTTTTTTGCTCAGTGTAATGTTCTTGAAATTCATCCATATTTTTATATTGTGTCTGTTGTTTGTTCCTTTTCTTAGAACACTATTTCATTTTATTACAATATTAGAATTTGTTTTTTGTTTTTTTGTTCTCGTGTTGATGGACATTGGGGTTGTTTCCCGTTTGATGGTATTATGAACAAAGCTGCTGTGAGCATTATTGTTTGGGGGAGGCAGTTTTCATTTCTCTTGAGTGAATACCTAGGCATGGAGTTGCTGGACCATGTGGTCCTTAAGAGTTTTCCAAAGTGGTTGGGGAAGTGAGTATTTTTAATTTAAAATGGATAGCCAGTTCCTTCATTAAAGGGCTTAAACTCACCAGTGACTGAGTTTCTACCAGTGGCTCTCCACATCTCCATCAGCAAAGAGAGTTTCTCTCTTTTTAAAGTTTTGCCAGTCTGATGAGGCCAAAGTGAGAGCTCACTGTCACTTTAATTTGTAGTTCCTGAGTGCTAAAGATGGCATCATCTTTTTTTTTTTTTTTTTTGAGACGGAGTTTCACTCTTGTTGCCCAGGCTGGAGTGCAATGGCTTAATCTTGGCTCATTGCAACCTCTGCCTCCCGGGTTCAAGTGATTCTCCTGCCCCAGAGTCCTGAGTAGCTGGGATTATAGGCATGTGTCACCATGCCTGGCTAATTTTGTATTTTTAGTAGAGATGGAGTTTCTCCATGTTGGTCAAGCTGGTCTTGAACTCCCAACCTCGGGTGATCTGTCTGCCTCGGCCTTCCAAAGTGCTGGGATTGCAGGCGTGAACCACCATGCCTGGCACAGCATCATCATTTCTGAAAAAGCTCTGCAGAATATTCGAATGTGCAGGTAGGGTTAAGAACACTACAGCTGAAAGGCGATGGGAGGAAGCCAAGGCTCTGACATCTTCAGGCAAAAGCACCAAGAATGCAGGGCGGATGCTCATTATGTAGCATCGGGGGGACTTCTACAGATTTGTTTGAAGTGACTGATGAGAAGTGAGATTAAGTTTTTAGAAATACTGGGCAGAGACGGGATTAAGAATGGAGGTGAAGGTATTAGATTCCACAAGGATCAGGAATAGGGGACCAGTAACACACAGGGCACAGTTGCCTGGAATCATTTTGCACAGAATCTCAGGGCTTCTTTGTATCCAGTGGGCAAATTAATTGGTATTCATGATGATTTGCATAATGAGTAAACTTTCAAATAAATTTGTTTAAAGGGATTAAATTTCACCCATCTGGAAAATTTTGCCATCCAGACTGGTTCACTGCAGAGGTTGCAGGTAGCTGAAATTGCTGAAGAGTGGGACATCTATGTCATATGAATAAAGCACTCACATGTGTGCAGCCCACATAGGCTTGGTTTCCCACTTAACTGAATGCTTTGTATCAAGAGTAGACTTGTCTGGGAAGGGAGTACTTTATAAGATGATGCCTAGCATTGCCTGAGAGAGAGAGAGCTTTCAGGTTAAGATCTTAAGGCTTGCACCAAGTGCAAAAAATGAAAATCAGAGTGCATTGTGTTGGGAATAAAAAGTGAATTTGGTTCCTGTTGGGGAAGAGTGGGACCCATGTACATGAGCAGAATGGAGGCTGATACTTCATCTCATTTAACTGCTTATCTGTTAGTACTAGATTAGTGTAAAAACAGGAAGTTCTCAGCTGGAGACTTTAAAGGAGAAAGGAGGAATATTAAAATTCCCTTTGTTGGGAAAGCCACTGAAATTTAGGTTTTGGTTGTTATGCCATACTCTAGCCCATCGTGACCAACAGAGGCATTGCCTGACACAGAACCCTGCCATATCTCATTCTACAGGATTGGTGCTCCATGGTGGAGCCAGGCTATTTTTCTTTAATAATTAAAAGTATTTTTCTACTTTCCTCCCTTAAGGTGGACTTAGGTGAAGGCAAGATTTGCTTCTGTTGTGAAGAATTTCAACCAGCCAAATGCACAGACAAAGAAAATGCCTTGAAACTCTTTCCGGTTCAGCCTTGTAGTGCTGTTCACCTTCTACTTAAGGTACCTTGAATAGATTCCCACCCCCACTGATAAATACACCACAGAGCCCCCAAAGAAGGCAAAGTTACTTGAAATATTCATGTTCTGTTACCTCCCTCAAACAATTAAGCTTTTGGAAAGCACATGTGAGCGACCCCTCATTAGTACCCAGAAACAGAATTGAATGCAGAAAGAACCACGGATTATTATGTGTGTTAAATTATGTATGAATAGCTTTCTTTGTGTTGGAGAACTGTAAGACAGTAAAAAATGGAAAGGAGCTGACTATATGTATGTATATGTATACACATACACACATATGTATACACATATGTATACATACACACATATGTATGGTGTAGCTTTTAGCAAAACCTTTAAGTTGCATACTCATGTGTCATTGTTCTGATGCTCATTTGTTTGCTTACGTGGGTCATATGGACCACTGAGTGCTACCAGTCTGCAATACGTATCCTAAGGAGAGAGACTGGCCAGAAAATACAGAGGGAATTGAAGCACCTTAGCTCTTGTTTAATAAGCAACAATTATAATAAGCCAAAGAGATTAAACAAACAGATGATCCCGGTTGAAGAGAAATACACAATTAGCCTTCATCACGGAGTTGTATAAAAATTGTGCCCTGACTTAACAAACATTAGTTCAGTGAGTGACAAAATCAGCTGGTGAACCCTGAGGTATGGCTTTTAGAGAGTCCACTTCCGCCGGCTTTCTTTAGATGTTTGTTTTGGGTTTCATTTTGGTGAGGAGGAAGAATCTCCAAGCAAAGAGACAACTGTTCCAAGCTACCAGCTCTGGGTTGTGTGGGATGTGGAGGTGGCCTGCTTTCCATGGCTTCTGCGTTTTTGGTAGCTGAGTCACCCCCAAACTTTCTGAGCCAGAACTTAGCTTGGGGAAGGCCCCACTAAAGAAGCCAGGACTGTAGCAACAGAAGCTTTTGGAATGGGCTTTGCTGCTATTTTGAGATGTGTGTTTAGTGGAGACAAGTCCTATATACACTCTGGCTGGGCCAGCCCCCGGAGCGTCCTCGTCAGGTGCAAGGGACAGTGCAGCCAATTGCTCTTGAAATAGAATCAGTGGCCACAAATTAAGCAGTGTGCTGTCCTGTTGGGAGACTGTGGGAGGGAGGAGGCTGGGAATTGCTATCCCTGGGAACATCAGCCTCAGAAGAGAAACTCACTGCTCTTCTGGAAGGAACGTTTCCTGACAATATTCTGATACTTGCAAAGAGAAGTACTGTCATACCAGGTCATTCTATGACAGGGAGCTTCTAAGATTAGTTTTTGGAATTAAGAAGTACACATTATTGCATGAGGGTCATAATAATAGCCAGCATTTATTTTGGCGCTTTCCGTGAACTAAACACACACCACCTAAGTCCTTTACATGCACCCTCTCCTGAGAATTGTCTTATGGAGAGAGTGTTACTATCATTTTTAAGATTGTCTACATTGCATTCTGGTCGTGCGTGTTGAAGTACTTAGTGTGCCATTGTTTCCTTGCCCCAGAAAGTCCTCTTTGCCCTGTGTGCCTTGAATGCCTTGACTACCACCGTCTGCTTGGTGGCCGCTGCCCTCCGCTACCTCCAGATATTCGCAACCAGGAGATCCTGCATCGTAAGTCTACACAAGGGCGCCATGCCCATGCTTCCGTGGAGCCAACCCATGGACCCTTTCCTGTCATCCATTGCCTCTCTCCCCGTGCCTTTGTAAGGAAGGCTGTTGACTAACCGAGCTGCTGTTTAATCAGGATGAATCCCAGATTTCTGCTGAAGAAGTGGAGGATCATGGACGCATCCCCGACCCTGATGACTTTGTGCCGCCTGTGCCTCCCCCTTCCTATTTTGCCACATTTTACTCGTGCACACCCCGGATGAACCGCAGGTATCGTTCCTGGGTTCCCCTGTAGTCTGAGTGGGGTGCTGTAAGAGCGTCTCTAGAACTCACAGCATGAGATCCGACTTTTCTTTGAAAAAGAAAAAATTGTGCCTGACTTAAGGAACATTAGCCCGATGAGTGACAAAATCAGCTGGTGAACCCTGAGGTCTGGCTTTTAGAGAGTCCACCTCTGCCAGCCTTCTTTAGAAAATTGAAAACCAATTGTGCTGTTTTTCAGGGGTTTCTATTCTCTCTGTCTCTCTCTCTTTTTTCTGTCTTACTTTCTCTGTCTCTTTTTGTCTGATAAACCAGATGAATCCAAGAAAAGTTAAACTTTGAACCTAAAGATAGACATTTTCAATTTCAATTAGCCTTCTAAGGAAAACTGACACCCAGGGAGATAACAGCTGTAATCTGACAAGATTGAGAGTCGCTGTTGCCTTGGAAACACTTCCAGTTAGGCCAAATCAATGTTTCATTGTAACGCCATCAGCAGGTCTCAACAATCATGAAATTCTTCCTAGCCATTAAAAAGAGATTAATTATTTATTGTATCTCCTTGGTCTAGAAAAAATAGGTCTCATACTTATTTTCCTTTTCAAATTTCAAGCTCAAAATTTTGACTTTCTTAAATATCAAGGATTATTATTGGTATAATGAAATGCCGCATACATTTGTGTGGTTTTCTAGAATCAAACGTTTTTAAAGAAAGACTTCTTTTATTCATTCAACAAACAGAATCTTCTGCTGCTTAGTAGTTGCTGTGCTGGGTTATTGGAATTCAGAATGAGCTAGACCTGCTTCCTCCCCTACCATTAAGGAGCTCACAGTCTAGGTCATTAAAATGTGTGTTGGAAGGATCACAATAGTATTCAAAAGAGGGATGTTTGGTGCACAGAGAAGGTCCATCTAACCCAGAGTGGTGAGGCAGTCAGAGATAGTTTCCTGGAGGAAGTGACCTTAGCTAAGTTTAAAGTTTAAAGGATAAGCAAACCTCTGTTTAACTTTCTGAAAGAAAAATCTCTCAATTCCGCAGAAAGACTAGTGCCTTCAGCTTCATATTCAAAGGACCAGAAATGCCTATTTTTTAATCACTGTAGTACATGTAGATGCTGATCAAACCAATTTGGTGCTGAGCTTGAGGTTTTTAGAGAAGCATTTTCTAATATCCAGGGCAACTGTATGTGACTTTGAGATAGGTCACCAGTGGGGCAGCCACCCAGACACTGTTAGTGTTCTTTTCAGTGGGTTAGCTGCTGACTTGTCCCTTAGAGTTATACCCAAGCCCTACCTCTACGCCCTCCCCTGCCCACCTGCCTAGGTAGGGGCAGAGATGACTGCAAAGCTGGAGGGGGTGTAAGCTGGGTGACAGGTGGCCTGGGCTAGGCCCGTGGGACAGCTCAGCCTCTCTGGCATTCAGGGAGTGGCCTCTACTGGAATTTCGAAGCCTCAGGGGCTGGGATGGCTTCCCTGATCTTTCAGGAAATGAGCCAAGAATGACAGAGGCAGAAGAGGTATGGCAGCAGAACACATGTTCTTTCTGTACCTGAGGACACATTGGTAAAAATCTTAGCTCTTTCTCAGGCTGTCTGTAGAAGGTACATTGGAGGACAGCGAAAATGACTGATATTTCATGGTGGGGATGAGAAATACCCTCTCCAATAAGAATTCCTTGGCGCCGAGGTTGCGGATGAGCACTCCGTTGACCTAGGAGGAGGCAATAGACGGATTTAGTTTCCTGCAGTGGCAGAAAGGGAAAGTGACTCATGTGGGTTTAGGAGCCGTGCCATCCCGCAGTGTGCTCTGACCACTCCCGACCTTCCTGTCTCCTCGCTTTCCTTTCTCTTCTCTGCTCCACCATAATACTGCTTCTCAGTGCAGGTGCTTCCACACTTTAAGATCAAGGTGCATCCTCGGATTTGTCTCTCTGAGTCCGGAGACAGCCTCTGGCCAAATCTAGGTTGGAAGAAAACAAGACAAGCTTCTCATCAAGGGCATTATCACTCAGAGCTTTCTAGAAAGAAGGTGGAAGGAGGGAGTTAAAGCACTGTAGTCTTGTGAGAAAGAAGACATTGCCCAGTCTAAAATACCTGCCTGGAGCCCTATAATTATATTAGCAATGGGCAAACACCTTGATTTTTAAAAATGTTACCAATATCAGAGTGCAGTCCACTTTCCTTTATTCAAAAGGGCTGACTTTATTCACATTTAGATACATGTTCTATCAAAAATTTTTAAAATGTGACCCACTTTGCTAGATTCACAGTATAAATCAGCTTTATAGATATTATAGTTTAACCTCAATTAGCAATTTTCTTTCCCATAAGCGGACAGGCAAGAATATTCAGGAATGTTTTTGTTACTATTTCTATGACCAGTTTTATTCAGAGTTTTCACACAACAGAGGGTCCCCATTTCCTGTAAGGTATCTCAGAAGGGGTTTATTTATTTAACTTCTATAAATAAACCACTTCATGCATTGGTATCTCCTTGAGAAAAGGCTTCTTGAGTTACTGTCATAAATGGAAACCTGATTGCAGTTGATGTTCCTGTCCAAAGATGGGTTGGCTACTTTGTGAATTGATTTGTAATACAGGAGGGGCCATGCACCCCACCTCCATGACTCCAGGATGTCTCTGTTCTCAGAAGTTGGCTTGAGCCAGGAATCAAGGAGTCTCCAACCTATTTCATGAACATGGACCTGCTTTTTACTCTGGGGATGTAGCATATTAAATAAAACCGAAGATGAAGTGGGGGTGTCTCGGGCATTGATATGATTGATACAGACATTTATTAAAGCAGAGCCCCCCAAACCCCACTCATTTCCTTTCCTGAGAATTTCCAAACCCAAACTCAAGTGAACCTGGGTGATCTTGGGGTTGAGCCAGTGCTCAGCAATAGAGGATGGAGGGAGGGCGCTTCGCTCTCCCCGCTCCACACAGGAACCCTGTGCCCAGTCACAGGGTACAGTTTTCCAGTACAGGAGGAGGAGGATCCTTTGGTAAATGGTATATTCAGTGCTGCATTCCCCTCGAGTGAGTTTTCAAGGCCTATTTGTAGCAGTAAAGTAGAACATGCTTTGAATTCCATCTTCAGTGCTCCTGAGCCTGTACCAGTCAAGGCTTCCTGGAGACTTGGTGATGAACTTGAAAGAGCCCAGGTTCTAGAGCCTCTGCAGAGGGTGACCCAGGATGAGTTCTTACCATTTCTGAGCCTCAGTTTCCTCATTCACCTTCGCTCTCACGTGGCTATGGGGAGTATTGTTATAAGATAATGAACATAAGAAGCTCTCTGAAAAGAACAGCTTAGACCCAGCTTTCTCAGTGTTAGTTCTGCAGTTTAAAATGCTCTCGGTATGTGTCCTACTCTTAAGAAACACTTAGCTCTTAACCTTAGCCTGACCTTATTAGGCAACTATCTTCTGAAGGCCCTCATTCGTAATAAAAATTTGATCAACTTGCCCAGTAGAACAAGGTTTTAATTTCAATCACCATTATCCATTTCCTTTGCAATAGTGCTCAATCTTGGTGGTGCCTTAGAATCCCCTAGGAGCACTGAAAACGGGCAGATTCCCGGGCCCCACTGCAGGCAATGAATACAGAATTTCTAGAAGTGAGGCCTGGGCCATCCCTGGTTTTAGAACCTCCCAACGTGATTCTACCCACCTTACCAGGGCTGAGAGCCATGGGGATCCAACGAAAGAAGAGTTAAAAAAAAAAAACAGCTGGTTGCAGTGGTTCATGCCTGTAATCCCAGCACTTATGGGAGGCTGAGGTGGGTGAATCATGAGGTCAGGAGATCAAGACCATCCTGGCTAACACGGTGAAATCCTGTCTCTACTAAAAATTAGCCAGGCATGGTGGCGTGCTCCTGTAGTCATAGCTACTTGGGAGCTGAGGCAGGAGAATCACATGAACCCGGGAGGCAGAGGTTGCAGTGAGCTGAGATTGCGCCACTGCACTCCAGCCTCTCGGCAACAGAGAGAGGCTCCATCTCAAAACAAACAAACAAACAAACAAACAACCTGCCAGTATATAGCAGACCCATTTCCCTCCATGGATCCTTGTTTACTCAAATGAGACAAAATAGGAGATTGCTGAATAGGAAAGGATCTTTCCTTCTATGTCAACTCTAGCAGCATCTTCCTTCAAAGGAAAGCTTTTATGGGGATTATCATAACTACCATAAAAGCTGTTTATTTTGTGATCAACTTGGATAAAGTATGCCCCCTCTTTCCCTAGTTGTTCTTCTGGAAGAAATTCTGCAACAGTTTAGGATCTAAAACAGAGCCTGTTCTTCTGACCTCTTGGCCCTCAGCAAGTCCCCTCCTCTCTCTGGACACATAGGTAGCCATTGCATTGGGAATGCCAAACGGGGACCATCAGAGCTAACAAACAGACGACCAAAGCTGGGGAGATAAACTTTCCAGGCAGGGGACACAGCAGTGAAGAAATACAGGTTTTATTTATTGGGGAGAAAAAGTTAAGTGTTTGTAAGTGCTAGGACAATGGCTCATAGGGCTATGCTCTTTAACGATGGAAGGCTGGCCCTCTGGAGAGGACAAGAGGTCCATAGATCTCATAGATGAAAACAAATTTCACTGTTCGTTGGCCAGGAAAGAGTCTTCATTCTTAGATTCAGGAGGCATCTGACTTCTCAGAGTCACTCAGCATTTATAGTCCTTAAACAGTTTCAGTGGAATAGGGGAGTTGGAATGAAGCCCGTTGGCAAGACCTGCTCTCAGGGGAGAATCTCTCTTTCATGATAACTTTGCCTCACAAAGGGACCCTTTATGCTAGTGCCTCACTTCCAACTGGAGGCTTGACGTGTTGTGGGCTGAACCTGAAAACGTCCCCACTTCAGGTGTTAGCAGATCACCTTCTGCCTTCCCTTTCAGGCCGAGCAGGGAATGAGATCCTCGCTTATGAACAGACAAATCTAAAGGAAAATGAGGGAGTGCTTTCTCATCGTTTCATTCAGATTGCAGAGTCTCATTCTTCTCAACCCCAGAATTCCAGAAGCTTTGTTGTTAGGAAAAAAAGATGACATCCTTTTCAAAATTTTTCTTCCACCAATCACATTTTGTACATGGCCACAAAGAATAAAATGAAACAACTATAAATTCAGAGAACACCTCTCCCCAAAAGGCAGTGCCTGCAAGCAGCTAGCCCAAGAATCTGGTTTCTCATCCATTTCTTTTAGCTTTTTAAAATTATTTTTGTATTTCAAGAACAGGCAAACTTTTGCTCTGTTTTTTTTTTTTTTTTCCCATTCTCTGATACTCCATAGTGGAATACAGGTTTTCTGGATTGTATATGTATTTTATAGATTATTTTAAAACTTAGGTTCTTCCTTATCTAGATCATCTAGCACCTTGAACAGAGATTTGTGGAATTTTCTATCAACAGTGATGAGAAATCTTGTGTAGGATTTTGCTATTATTTTGAATTTTGCTGTTGACAGTTCTTTACTCACAGGACAAAAACAAGAGCCATGCAGAATGTAAGAAATAACTGAATTTCCCTGAGTCCTTAGTTGTTTTTTTAAATTAGGATGAAACTCATATAAAATGAAATAACCAAAGTATACGATTCAGTAGCATTTAGTACATTCACATTACTTCATAATCATCACCTTTATCTAGTTCCAAAGCATTTTCAATACTTCAAGGAGATCCCATACTCATCAAACAGTCACTCCCCATTCCCTTCTCCCCCATCCCATGGCAACCACTAATCTGTTCTATGTCTCTATGGATTATTGTTTGCTTTTTGACTGATGGGTTTAAACAGAATGATGGGGTTGCATTTTATACACTGTCATTTGCCTAAGGAACTCTGGCCACTCCATCAGAGAGCAGCTTCTATTATTCTCCCTCTCCTGGCCAGGGAGACCATGGTATGGAGAGGTGAGTGGTTTTCCCCACGGTTTAAAGCAAAGCCAGTATCCAGGCATCACTGCAGTCACATGGCCAGGCTGTAGAACGTGCTTTCTGATGCCAAGTTGCTTTTCCTAGGATGGTTGGTCCTGATGTTATTCCCTTGCCACACATCTATGGAGCTCGAATCAAAGGCGTGGAAGTGTTCTGTCCTCTGGATCCCCCGCCACCGTATGAAGCTGTGGTGAGCCAGATGGACCAGGAGCAGGTACTGCAAGTGGGAAACACAGCACCCCCCTATCCCCAGAGAACAGCGAGGAGACCGGGCCCCACACATCTTTTTAAGGACTTCATTGAGTCTGATGAGGACTGAATTAAACATCCACAAAATAACCCTCTTTTTTCCTCCAATGCAGGGATCTTCATTCCAAATGCCAGAAGGATCAGAAGCTGCTGTGATCCCGTTGGATCCGTGCTGCACACAAGTGACTCAAGGTAGTAGATACATTATGACATGATTCAGTAGATTAAAACATGATAAAATAAGCTGGGCAAGGTGGCTTATCTCTGTAATCCCAGCACTTTGGGAGGCCAAGGTGGGAGGATCATATGAGGTCAAGAGTTGGAGGCCAGCCTGGGCAACATAGAGAGACCCTGTCTCTACAAACGAAAAAGAAAAAAAAAAAAAGCCACAATAAAATAATGATCCTGTCTGGTATTTTGTTGGAAGGCAGACATTCTTGCAGCAAATAGTTCAAGCTACATCTTTTTCTCCAGGTACAAAAATACAATTAACTATTATGGCTTGTAAATCAGAGAAAATATGTGAACTGAAAAAAGATATCCTTAGAACTTCTTATTAGCCAAACTACTCTCAGGAATCCTGAAATAGATTACAGAGTTTGATTTGGTATTCCTGTGTTTTCTGATCTATGATTTTCTTCCTTCTAAAAATTAGCTAGACTTTTGGCAGGGGAAAAAAATTTCCTCTATTGCAGGGTGGTTTGAGGTGAGATTGTGCTGTATCATTTATAACCTAGGGCCCAGGTTACGCTGTCTGAGCAGCTAGTGAATTCTGATTTTCAGTACTACAGTAAGTACTAGAGTCAGTTCATGTTTATCATTGTAATTTAAGGGGACATTGTTATGGCCTTCTGTCTTTGGGGAGGTTTTAGGTGGCCCAGAGAATTGTCCACTAGGACAAAGTCACAAATGGTAATAAATAATGGATCAACTCTTAGCAATTTTAGAGGGACGTAATTTTTCAGCAGTACTATTTGTAATGTAATACTCTGTGCTCTGTTCACCTTCCATCCTAAGTAGAATTACGAAGCAGTGTTCTGTCTCCTATGTTCATAATTTTTCCATTTTTCAATTATTTTATCTTATTTTTATTTATTTATTTATTTTTGAGACAGAGCTTCGCTCCTTTTGCCCAGGCTGGAGTGCAGTGGAGAGATCTCAGCTCACTGCAGCCTCCGCCTCCCAGGTTCCCGTGATTCTCCTGCCTCAGCCTCCTGAGTAGGTGGGATTACAGGCGTGTGCCACCATGCCCAGCTAATTTTTGTATTTTTAGTAGAGACGGGGTTTCAGCATATTGGCCAGGCTGGTCTGGAACTCTTGACCTCAGGTGACCCACCCTCGACCTCCCAAAGTGCTGGGATTTTACAGGCATGAGCCACTGCACCTGGTCAATTTTTCCATTTTTTAAAACAGTTTCCCGAATTACAACTCAGGCTCACAAATGATGTGATTTTATTTTCATGAGCATATATTATCCAATTCCAGTGGGGTTTTATGGATTTTTTTAGTGGCCACTTGACTCTCTATCTTAGCCATCCAGGGGTTCTTCAGCCCACAGGGCAGCCACCTCACCTGTCCAGGTATTACCTTCCCGAGAACCAGGTTCATCCTGAGCTGTCAGGGAGCTTTTCTGTACTGCCCCAGGATGCTTCCCTGGAGAAGATTCTAAGCACCTTTAGGAAAAAACCTTGATATTTTGGCGTGGCTCCTTTATTTTGCTCTTGGATTTAAATTTTTCTGTTTGTTTGTTTTAGGCATGGAGGGGTGGCTTGGAAAGGCAAGGTTTCCCATAGTGCAGTGATATAAAAACTTACTGGGCCAGCAGCCTGAGTCAATGTTATTAACTACGTTACCCTTGCCCCGGCAGGTTTGGGCTCACAGGTGTTTCCTGTCCATTTCGGGGATCGCAGCTGGTGAAATAATTTATATTTTGCCTCTTTTTAAAAAAAAATCAGGTGGGGACATTCCTAACATACCTGCAGAAGAAAATGCATCCATGCCAACTCCCAGTTCAACCCTGGTACGTCCTGTGAGAAGCCACAGAGCCCTCCCACCGCTGAGGACAAGGTCGAAGAGTGACCCCATGCTCCACCATTCCGAGGAGAGAGGTGATGTCATTCCCTAAGCTCTTCGCAGAGCTCTGTGCTTATTTGTCTAAAGGAGCCAGGTGAAGGCAGGTGGCTCTGGCCAGCTTGAGACCCTGCAGTTGAAGTGGTCATTCAAAAGAGCTTATGAGGCCTTGGGAAAGTAAATTATTCTACATGCATGCTAGGAATATACATCTGTCGTGTCTTTTAAGCATGGTGGGTTTTTTTTTTTTAAGTCATTGTCATCAAAAGAATTTGGTTGTACATGATACTGTGCTAGGTGCTATATGAAGAAAATTATGCACACCTAGTTCTGATTTCTAGATGCTGCAATCCTACGGGAATATGCATTCTCTTAAAAAAAAGTCAAAAGGATTTTAATATACTCCCTCTCCTATAATTTGTTATATTTTTACTATGTATGAGTAGATTGAATTATTGAAATCTGACTTTGTTTTTAGAACTTTCATAGAATGAAATACATATGCCCACACACTTCACCTCTCTCTCTGTGTTGAGTTTGTGTATAGACGCTACCTGAATAGCTAAACATTTAAAAAAATTAAAGTAATGACACTGAGGATTTTCTCTGAATATATGAATACCTGAACATCTCCAAATATCTTTTCATTGTAGACAATTATAAAAAATAAAGAAACTAAAGGAAGAAAATTAAAACCTCCTGTAACTCCACCAGCACTGGCTTCTTCTTGTGAAGTAGTCTAGCAGAGCTGACCTCTGCTCTTCTAAAACTCTACGCATATAAACCTCTGATAATCTTCCACCCTGCTCTCTCTAGGGTCCTGCCTTGAGCCCTTGCAGTCTCTGTTCTGCCCCTCTGACAGTGTGTTATTTGCCACAGCTCTGGACTGACCATGTGCGAGCCAGAGAGAACACTCCTCTTGTCTCTACAGCGGCTTCTGAGTGGAAAGTCCTGCCGCCTGGTACTGAGTCTCTGAAAGCCAGTGGCCAGGCAGCCTGGCTTCTGATTCCCAAGACCTGCCTTCACTGTGGGTCTCCTACACCCAACATGGCAAGTTGAGGACTCCAGCCTCAATGGAAACTTAGCTGTTTGCACAGCTTAGGGAAATCTCTCTGGAAACCTTTCTCATTCTGCAGACCTGCAGGGATGAGGACAGCAGCTGCCGGAGCCCTCCATTGTGGAAGGCGCAAGGTTGCCTTCGAGTGGAAGAGCGGAGACCCTGACTCTGTCCTCACACATGAGTGTCTTTGGCGAGCGCTTCTGAAAGACTCTTGCTCTCTGTGACATGCACATGGCTGCCTGAGAGGACAGTCTCGAATCCTGGTTTAGAGCTCCCCACGCCTGCCTTTCTCCAGAGGAAAAGGAGTGCTCCCCTTCTTCCACCTGCTCTCACCTCCTGCTTCTTGTCTTCTTTGAATTTCTAAATTTCTGCTTATCAGGCCTTCGTAGACTGATGATGCCAGTGTTGTGTATACTGAAGGCTGCTGGCTGGCTTCTGGACACATAATGACCAGCTCTGAGTTTTGCTTTACCCACTTTACAGTGCAGAAGCCTTCTGCTGGTCTTTACACCTTTGCTGATGTAGGTAGCCATGGAGATTAGAGCCTGTGATGGATTTCCCAGGCCCTCTATTGACTTCCAAATGATGTGTACTTTTTCTGCACCTAAATTTCTCTTTCTGTAATAGCTATAGATCTACCTCATATCCATGGTGTGAGCATCAATAACACAAGTCAGTACAATGTCCTTGAGGACATTTGGGACAAAGGTATAGTCAAAGTGACCAGAGCATTACATTCATCTGACAAGTCTTGTCTCTCTTCAGCCCCTTCCTCTCTTAAGTGACTGCTTCATCCTCACTCCTTGGAACGTCCTTTCATTGGTCAGCCACGTTTTTCCTGCTTGGCCCATCCATCCCCATCTATTTGTCATACCCCATGAAACTTACTTCATTGTGGTTTGCATTCTGGATTCTCCTCTCTACCATCTGGCTTTACCTTGGGGGTGGTGGTGTACATGACACAATTACATGTTTTGGGCCATATCCAATCGGAACTGGACTTCAGGGAATAACCTTGTGTCATAGTTGTTTTCCCCCCTTCTGCAAGATGAAAAGCAGGGTGTGCATGGCTATCAGCATTTGTCAGATGCTTTCCATGTTGAGTTCTGTGGTCTGTGCTTTCAGGTACAGGCATGTGTTCAAAAGGGGTTGGCCAATGGGTACATGTTGTTTGTTTCTGCCCACAGCTGCCCCAGTGCTCAGCTGTGAAGCTGCGACACAGACTGAAAGGAGACTGGATCTGGCTGCGGTGACTTTGAGGAGAGGCCTGAGATCAAGAGCTTCGCGATGCAGACCGCGGTCTTTGATAGATTACAAATCCTACATGGACACCAAGCTGCTGGTGGCAAGGTTCCTGGAGCAGTCCTCCTGTAGCATGACCCCAGACATCCATGAACTTGTAGAAAACATTAAATCTGTTTTGAAGTCTGATGAGGAGCACATGGAGGAAGCCATCACAAGTGCCAGTTTCCTAGAACAGGTAGATTTATTATTAATCTCAGGCATGAATCAGATAACTCATTTTCATAGCAGCTCAAGTGGCTTCTCCGATTTCCTCTCCGAGGCAGAATGAGTTCATGGTCACAGTCTTCAGGGAAATGGGGTTTGGAGGTCAGGGGAGGGAGAGAGAGGAAGCCAGGGAGCTTTCCTTTCAAGTGTTGTGACTTTCCTACATCAACCTTGGCTCAAAGGAAGAAGACTCAGTTTTTCTGGGATGTGGAAGCATGTCTAGAGAAAGAAAAGAGTGTGTCCTAGGAATAAAAGCAGAGGATACGGACAGTGTGGAGTGCATGCAACATTTGATTTCCTGAATTGAAGGTTTCCTTTGATAGGGCATGTTTTCTCATCCCTTTGAAAATGATGACATAGGTAAATTTTAATATTGACAAGATTCTAAGAGCTCTTCACATTACCATGAAATGTTTGTCAAGATAAATAAGCCAACTGGTCCTAAAGGAATAAACACCTTTTCTTCCTATAGATTAAAAAGTACAAGGTAATCCCCAAAACTGAAGCCACTTGGGGAAAAGATAGAATTGAGCATGAACATAATCCAGCTGGGTCTCAGGTTTCTCCTCTTTAAAGTAAAGGGTTGGACTAGGTAGTCTCTGCACGTTTATTTCTGAATGAATGGAGTTTCCTTCTGGTAACAGCCTTCTCTCCACCTCTTTTAAAAGCCATTCCCTTTTGGATGTTTGCTTCATTGCTACAGGTAGTAGGGTGGATGTTGTAGACAGCAACCCACAATGGCATTTGGATGTTATGTGGTTCTGTGTCTTTGTGCATTAAATGCCCCCCAAATGCTTCTTCAATTGAAGTGGGCTAATTTCTCAGGGTAATTACCAACTTCAGGATCATAGGTAAATTTTTAATTCAGATTGAGTAAATACCCCTCTCACTTTCCCTTCTGTTCCCCCTTTCTGCCTGCTGGCCTCTTCTTACAGAAGATAGAAGCCAAACTCTCTCCCAGTCCCTCGGGGGATCCAGTGGGGAGGAATGATCTGATTACTTGCATGAAGAGGTACATGAACCACAGACCCTAAAATGTCTGATCAGTTAATGGTTCTGGATCAGGGTCCAGTTACTGGCCTGTGTAGGGGAAACATTTTACATCCTGGTGTCCCTTAGCTACTCCAGATATCATTCTCTGTCACCTTCCCTCTGTCCGGCCCCAACAGCCCAATAAACAGGAGCCATTTCTGGAAGGCTGCCAAGCTCTGATGAAGTAAGAGCTGGAGCATTCACTAGGCAGTGGGCCTGGACCTTCTGCACAGTTTTGCTCCCTGGGAAATAGCTCTGGGGTAAAAGAAGAAGTACTTGTACGGTTCACTGGATGCAGTCATCACAAATGTTTGCTAGATCTTTGTGCTCCAGACTGGTTAAAAGTTCATATGCTGAGATTGTTGTGATATATTTTGGGCCATCTGCTGGGCCTTCCAGGACTGGATCCTAGAGGGGAGGTTTTGTAATGCCACACCTTTTCCCAGGCAGGAGGTAAGGACTGCAGAAGGAGACCTGTTATTTCTGACTGTAGCTGGCTTTGCACATTGGAGTTTTTAGATACATTTTGATTTTTACTGATATCGAAACCACTCATCCTAACTTACTGTAACACAGTCAACCTCTATGAATGTTGCACTTTTATTCTTAATCAGGAGACAAGACAGACCTTAAAGACAAATGTAATTAGTAGACTGTTGATAAAATTTAACTTCCCATCTTTGTGGGAATAACCTTTTAATGACCTTCAAAGCTCAGAAAGGTACAATTGAAACAAAAAGTCATCCAAATGATTGTACTGTGATGTTAGGTAATAATAAAGACCCAAGTTTTTCCCAAGCTGCTAGCAGTATTATAGGTCATATGGACATGGCTGTGCAATTTTTAAAATATTGTCTGGACAGTTCTCTCCTCTTAAATCCCAGTTGGATGAGGAATTTTTCATATTTTTGCCATTTTTACAAAGTAAATGGTATTTTTATTTATTCAAAATTATGTTTGTGACATATTGCAAAATAGATCTAGCAAAAGAATCATTCTTAAAGACTTTTTACAAATCAACTGGCCTGGTTTTTGAGTTTTTTATTAAAGGATTATCAGATCCATTTGAAGCATCAGTGGATGGTTTGGGTTGACTTTTTTTTTGAAACAGGGTCTCGCTTTTTCACCCAGGCTAGAGTGCAGTGGTGTAGTCATAGCACACTGCAGCCTTGAAATCCTGGGCTCAGGTCATCCTGGCCTCAGCTTCTCAGGTTGCTGGGACTACAGGTGCACACCACCACGCCCAGCTAAGTTGTTTTTTTTTTTTTAATTTTTAATAGAGACAAGGTCTTGCAACATTGGCTAGGTTGGTCTAGAACTCCTGGGCTCAAATGATCCTCCTGCCTCAGCCTCCCAAGTAGCTGGGACTACAGGCATGAACCATGCCCAGCTAATTAAAAACAATTTTTTTTTTGTAGAAATGGAGTCTCACTATGTTACCCAGGCTGGTCTCAGAGTCCTGGGTTGAAGTAATTCTCCTGCCTTGGCCTCTTAAAGTGCTGGGATTACAAGTATGAGCCACTGTGCCTGTACTTTGGTCAACATTTTATATATCCATCACCTGGTTCCAATCCCAGATCAGTGGTTCTCACTTGGGTTCTTGTTAAAAATACAGACATCTGAGCCTGAGTCCAGGCTAACTGTCCCTATTGCTGTGGGACTTCTGTGGCAATTCAGCTGGGAATCCATGTTTCTGACAGTAACTGTCCCTCCCTGACCCAGTTATAATGTTCAGATGCCAGCAAGGATCACTGACTTAGACTTTGGAGAAGTTAGAGAAAAGTGATGAGAAGAATGTTAAAGCAAGAAATTGCAGTGGACAAATCAGTTAAGTGTGGTTTACGGGTCTACAGCTGAAATGGTAGAACATTTGGATAATTTACATTCAAAGAACCTCCAGAATTCCAAGTGAGTTCCACTTTGGGAAAATGCCTTTTTTTTCTTTTTTATAGCAATTACACATGAAGATAGGTAGATGGAGGTAGGAGGTAGGTTAAAGAGCCACATCTGGTAAGACTTAACTTCTCCCCCCCTCCTCTTCTCCCAAAGATAATGGCCCCGTTGCAGCCCAGCACATCCAGGGCCCACACGCTGCCCTCGCGGAGACAGCCTGGCCTGCTGCACCTCCAGAGCTGCGGTGACCTGAGCACCTTCACACCGGCGGGGAGGCCCCAAGCTGAGAGGAGGCCCCGGCGAGTGGAGGCTGAGCGGCCACACAGCCTCATTGGGGTCATCCGAGAGACTGTCCTGTGAACCCTGGAAAATGGAAGGCCACTCCAAGGGGAAGGATTCCCCTCCTCTCTGCCATTTCCTGGCTGGGAGCTGGGGTCCCCCTCAAAAAAAAGAGCACTGTGGAGGACACGTTTTCCCACTTGTTGGCTCCAGTGTCTGCTGACCGAGGGCATTCAGGGGTAAATGCACAGGTCAGCCCAGGCCCATTTGGGTTTGGGCTGCAATGAGTTGGAGGTTTTGAAAGCATTGATCCTCTCCTTCCTCTGCTGGGCCTCATGGCATTCCCAAGTGTCACATGCCTTGGCGTGGGCAGAAACTGGGCTAATGATTCTTTGCCCACTTCACCCCTCGAGTCTCTCTTTGTTGCTAAGTTCTTTTCCTCTTGGAAGGACAGCTCTGCTGGGCTGCTATTTTTAGCTGCCTGTGGCCTTTCACTGCTCGGTGAATTGGCAGGAAATAAGGTGATTAACCCTATGTGTCCCCAAGCCTCAAGCCTTGTTTCAGGTCACCCTCAAATCACACTCTCTTTAGGCAAAACAGGAAACTTTTTAAGTGACAAATTTTAATGCAGTACATTTAAGGAGAGGATTAGTATTGATTCCTTTTACTCATGCTTGCAAAAAATTAGAGACCCCTAAGGCAGAGCTGAGAATAAAAATGTTTACTTTGGGCCGCTGGGCTTGATGTGTAATATTTGTTTATACTCAGGTGGCCAGGCCTTGCCTTACAGAGGGCTGGGAACTTGGAGTTGTGGTGGTCAGGCTCACCGGGCAGGCACTGAACCAGTTTAATTTATAAAGCACCCAAAGCCCGTGGATAACGTGTCCTTCATTCAGTCAGCAAGAGCTTGGCTCGATGGCTTCATGGAGCTGCCTTTTCATGCAATCGTGAACAATAAATCAATTAAGTAATTACAGATTGGGGATGATTGCTGAGTAGAGTAGTAGGTGGTTAGAGAAGCCTCTTTGAGAAAATGACACTTGAGCTGAGTCACGACTTAGAGGGTCGGGAATGAATGTTCCAGGTAGAGAGAGAGAGAGAGAGACGAAGAATATCAGAGGCTGCTGTGACCACAGCCCTGAGTCAGGGCAGCAGTGGGCAGAGGCTGCACAGACTGCCTATTGCTAACAATGAGATACTGTTGAGTTTTCAGAAGAGTGATGGATGTCAGCATATTTTCAGAAGATCACCATGCTGCATGGAGAATAGTTTAGGCCAGCCATGAGTGAAGGTGAGGAACTGAGTGAAGAGGTCACATAGGTGGAATACTGCTTCTTGCTGGCCATTACCTGTGTACCAGCTACTAGGCTAAGAGCTTTGCACACACTCCCATTTTGTGCTCATGACAGCATAGGCGGTGGGAGCTGTGATTGTCCCTGTTTTACAGATATGGAAAATGAGGTTCATTCATTTTCCAGTGGTCCCTCTACACCTATGGGTTTGCCATTTCATGTTTCTGTGAGAAAGGGCTGTTAAGATTTCTAGCTTGCCTCTCCAGACCACAGACTCCCTGGCTCCAAGCCAACAAACCATGCCAGAGTGGGAACTGTGGTGGGGACAAGGGCTGGAGAAAAGGAGGGGAAAGACTCCCATGTGGAGGTGCTGATCTGGGGTGGGAAGGGGGCTGTGGAAACAGCCTTGGAAATGGGGCAGAGATGGAGGCCTGTCAACAGGCTGGGGTCTGGGCCCTTGCGTGGGCTGAGCTGTGTTTGGGGAAGATCTGTAGTGACATCTCAGAATGACATTTTCTATGTTCTTATTCTCCCATTCCCAGAAACTGAATTCCCCTTCAGGCTCATGATCTTTCCATTTCTCTAGGAGTCCTCCTGTTAGCACCACAGCTGTCCACCGTCCACTGTGGGCTGGCCCACTGCCCGGGTAAGCCCCTGCCTTGTTTGAGGGCCTCACTGCAGCTCTCTGACAGTCTGTGGACTGCCCATGTGGCCCAGTCTAGTTTCTTCTCTCCTTCACAGCTGCTTGTGTACCCCCGAACTGGTTTCTCCAGGTGAGACCCCACAGCTCTTAGCCAACTACTTTGTCCCTCTCCCATAGCCAGGCAGGACAAGGGACTGGCCTTCCCTTCCCTCACTCAGGCCTGGCTAGGCCTTTCTCTCTGCTCTGGGCTTCTGTTTTTTTCCCAGCTGCATTCCTTTCCACTTTCCCTTCTGAACCCTGTTTCTCACCTCCCGCAGGCCTCTCTGTGTACCTGAAAGGCTCAAGGAAGACAGGTGGGCACCACAAGTGTGGGCAATGTCTGGCTTCTAGCCTTGTGGGGACAGTCACAGAGATGGCCTCAGCCATCCCAAGGAATGAGAAATTGCCAGCACCAACCAGAAGAGGAAAGGAGGCATAAAGCCTGAGAGTATCAGCTAGATGGACACCAGGAGCAAGAGGGGCCAGTCTTAGCTTCATGGAATTGTCCCTGCAACTTGAGAAATGGCATGTAATTCCAGGACTTGAAGGTATCTGCGAAATCTGAAAACCTACTTCTATCTTCCTTCCCTGACTTTAAGGACTATTGAAGTAAAACAAGCAAAAAAACCCAAAAAATGTATAAATATATATAATGTAATACAATAGTTTTTATATATTTAGCATGGGAGGGAACTCAGAGGTCATGTGATTTATCTCCTTGCTAGTTCATTTGGGTGGTAGTATACTTTTAAATATTTAAGCATTAAGAATGACACACATGCTCATAGGTTAACTGAATATACACAGGGAGGGCAGCTGTTTTGCCTTTGGAGTTCTTTAGGAATCTGCAGTCCAGAGGTGTTGATGAAGCATTTCAAATGTGGGTATCAAAATGACACCAGAGGTTGATTAATTAGCACAAGGGATGGTTGAAATAAGTTTTCACTGGTGAAGTAAATAATGTTCATGATATGTGGCCAGCTAGGAGCACTGCAGAGTCATCATTGCCTCTGTACCAGTGAGACATAAGAATCTGGTCCCCACTTTGTGACATGTCACAGGATGGACTGGGATGCGGGCTGCTCCTTCAAGCCCCAACCTTTCAAGCAAGCTACGTGTCTGAGAGTCTGAGGACAGCTAGGACTTTCCCAAGGGTACAAACTGTTTTGTGCAGTCTTGCTAACGAGCATGTCTGGTTGGTAGAATTGCCCAGGACTTGCTTT
The DNA here is from genome assembly GCA_963573385.1 of Cacajao melanocephalus. NCBI lineage: Eukaryota > Metazoa > Chordata > Mammalia > Primates > Pitheciidae > Cacajao > Cacajao melanocephalus. Next base: position 14,043 of record CAUYLG010001213.1, on the reverse strand, counting down.
CGTTGGAGCATCTTGATGGTGAGGTTTGGAGGAGGTGTCTATGGCCCCTAATGCCAGAGGCTGCCTGTATTTGTCAAAAGAACCAGACATTTGCTGAACTATTAAATTGGGTAGGTCAGATGATGCTACCTCCTCAACATGCAGAAGAGGAAACTGAGGCCCAGTGCTAAGAATAGGGCAGGGTAAGAGACCAGCACTTCTGGCTGGACTTAACTCTTGGTGTCATCCATTCCATGAATTTGAACAATGCATAATGACATGTATCCCTCACTGTAGTGGTATATAGAGTAGTTCCACTGCCCTAAAAATCCTCTGTGCTTCTCCTAGTCATGCCTCTCTCCCCTAACTCCTGGCAACCATTTATCCTTTTACTGTCTCCACAGTTTTGCTTTTCCCAGAATGTCATACAGTTGGAATCATGAACTATGTAGCCTTTTCAAACTGACGTCTTTCACTTAGTGGTATGCCTTCAAGTATCCTCCATCTTTCCATGGTCTGATAATCCATTCAAACCCTTTAAAGATTATTTGATTCAATGCTCATAAAAGTACTCCATCAAGTCAACATCTCAAAACAGTTACCCTCATGTTCCGAATTTACTCATGTCAGGGACCAGGGAAAACCAAGTCTGCAGCCCACACTGGATTAGTACTCACCTGAGTTCCCACTCTAGACGGAGTCTCCCGGTTTCATTTGTCCCATGTGATAGGCACCGGGGACACTGATGAAGAGGACTGGGAGGGAACAGGTGGGGACTCCCTCTTCCCTCTGCACCCGTGTCCGTCTGTGAGGCTACCTGTGAGCTGAGACCCATCCTCACAGCGGGGCCCGTGGTGCGAAGGTCCGAGGCTTTGGCGAGTCCCCCGGGGTTAGGAAGAACTGGCAGAGGAAGGAGGGAGCTGCAGCCAGGCCTCTACCCAGCGGAATGGAATTCTGGAAGCACAACAAAGGGGCCCATCTCCACCTTTCCCCAGGCGCTGCAGGATGCAGAGGAGGACGGTGGGGCCGGGAGGGAAAGGCCCAGGACAAGGCCATCTTTGTTTCCTCGTTGTTCCTCCCTGAGGCCTCTGCAAAGAAAGCCAAGTCTGGGGCCAAAAGACGCCACTTTTCTTCCACTCCTCTCTCTCCGCAGGAGCCTTCATCCTTTCATTCACTCAACAGGTATTTATGGAGCTCCAGAGTACCAGGCTGTGGGCCAGGGCTGAGGGAAGAATGCTGGGCAAGAAGAGGAGACACACAAATCACAAATTACACATGCAAAGCCACCTTCCTCTTGGCTGCAGAACCGTGCCCAGGCCCCAGGAGGACGGAGGAGCCAAGAGAGGGTGACTTTGAGACCAACGGGCGCACGCCTGGATTCTCAGAGTCTGGCATGAAGGATCCCTGATCCCTGATTATCAAACAGGCTCACATGGCAGGTGGTTCATCATCCTGCGAATTCTTCAAGAAAAGTTATTCATGACTCTTGTTAAAGATAGTAATGGGCTGGGTTCAATGGCTCACACCTGTAATTCTAGCACTTTGGGAGGCCAAGGGTGGTGGATTACCTGAAGTCAGGAGTTCAAGACCATCCTGGCTGACGTGGTGAAACTCTGTCTCTACTAAAAATACAAAAATTAGCCGGGTGTGGTGGTGGTGGGTATCTGTAATCCCAGCTACTTGGGAGGCTGAGGCAGGAGAATCGCTTGAACCTGGGAGGTGGAGGTTGCGGTGAGCCGAGGTTGTGCCATTCCACTTCAGCCTGGGTGACAGAACGTGGCTCTGTCTCAAAAAAAAAAAAAAAAAAAAAGATTGTAAGGAAGACTTTATTCAAGCAGGAGCCACCGCAGTGGGGTTCTGCAATAGGATTCAACCCCAAACACAGCAGGACAAATGGAGATTTTATATGGCCAAGGAGCAAGGTTGGGGTCAGTAGATAGAAAAGTACCAGGAGGAAACAGGGCTAGGGCAATTCTTGATAGACCAACTCACCAGGATTCTTGCCGAAGCCAGGCCAGGGTGATAAGCTATTAGGGTAGGGAATGAGTAATGTGATCAGATACCAAGGATAGGAGATTTTTGCTAAACTGACTGCAGAATTCTTGCTAAAACTGGACTAAGAGTCCAAAGTCAGAAAGAGGACTCAGGCAGGATGCAATGGCTCATGCCTATAATCCCAACACTTTGAAGGCTGAGGTAGGATAATCACTAGAGTCCAGGAGTTCAAGAACAGACTGGGCAATATAGTTAGACCCTGTCTCTACAAAAAATGTAAACATTAGCCAGGCATGGTGGTGCATGTCTGTAGTCTCAGCTATTTGGGAGGCTGAGGTTGGAGGATCACTTGAGCCCAGGAGGTTGAGGCTACATTGAACCATGATTGCACCACTGCACTCCAACCTGGGTGACAGAGTGAGACACTGTCTCAAAAAAAAAAAAAAAAAAAAATCAAAAAAGAAAAAGAAAGTGGACTCAGAGGAGCCTTACTCAAGTTTGATTAAGGGGCGGGTTTGTCAGACGCTAAGGAGCACCTCCGTTTCTGAGTGGGAACTCTCATCACGCTGTGTCCCTTGCCTCAGGCTTGTCACTGTCTCAAGAAAAATGCTCCTTTCATTCCAACAGCTGGCAGAATCTCTTGTGTTTTGCCCTAACAAAGAAGCTACAGCCAAAATTCAGGATGAATCATCATTCTTCTCTGGCAAAGTGGCTGTAGGTCCCAGGTCTATGGAGGCTTTCCCAGAATCTTTTAGATACTGCTCATGAATTCTGATCCCAAAGGAACATTTCATAGTGGGGGCAGGGTCACATATTAGGCAGAAAAGAATTCCAAGCAAGGAGAGTTGCTGGGATTATTCTGCTCTGGTCATGAGCTGTTTCTCCCGCCACCCCGTATCTGCTTAGTGGAGGCAAGCAGTAATCATACACTAAAATATGAGAGGTGTCAGGCATGGAGGCCTCTCTCCTCATTTTGTAGGTGAGGAGAAACACCCAGAGTGGTAAACAGATTAGCTTGGGCTCATACGAGCTCCGAGTGTCAGCATGCCACAACTTTAGCCTGTGTCTCCTGCCTTCCATCATAGCAGACTGCTTGTTCTTCTCTAGACTGCTGTGGCAGGGAACTATGGGGAGGCGAAAGAAAGACACCAGTGGAACTCACAGGGAGCTGAAATGGCAACACCAGTGTATCACTTACAAATAGTGATAAGGAGGCCAGGCACAGTGGCTCGAACCTGTAATCCCAGCACTTTGGGAGGCTGAGGTGACAGGATTGCTTGAGCCCAAGAGTTTGAGACCAGCCTGAGCAACATAGTGAGACCCTGTCTCCACAAAAAATCAAAAAGCCAGGCATGGTGGTGCACACCTGTGGTCTCAGCTACTTGGGAGGCTGATGTGGGAGGATCACTTGAGCCCCAGAGGTTGAGGCTATAGTGATGTGTGATGGTGCCACTGCACTCCAGCCGGGCTGAGAGAGTGAGACCCTGTCTCCAAAAAAAAAAAGGTATTAATGACTAGCATTTATTGTGAGCCCTTCCAGAGCTGTCTTATTAACTTAGTTCAAGTAATCTTCACAGTAGTCTTCACAATTCTATACCAGTTCTTATGACTCTACTTGATTTCTTTTGTTTAATTACGTTGGTTGACATCTCTAGTACAATGTTGAAGAGTAGTGGAAATAGAACATCCTTGCCATGTGCCTGATCTTAGAGGAAATGCCTTTGATGTTTCTCCATTAAATACGATACTAGCTTTAGGACAAAAATAAATACATAAATAATATATAAATATAGCATACCTCAGTTCCTATGTTCTTGAGAGTTTCTGTTTTGTTGATTTTTGTTTGTTTCATGAAGGGGTATTGACTTTTTTTTTTCTTTTTTTGAGACAGAGTTTCACTCTGTCAGCTAGGCTGGAGTGCAGTGGCTCAATCTCAGCTCACAGTAGCCTCTGCCTCCCAGGGTCAAGCGATTCTCCTGCCTCAGTCTCCTGAGTAGCTGGGACTACAGGCACGCACCACTATGCCTGGCCAATTTTTTGTATTTTAGTAGAGAAGGGGTTTTATCATGTTGGCCAGGATGGTCTCCGTCTCCTGACCTCCTGACCTGCCTGCCTCAGCCTCCCAAAAGTGCTGGGATTACAGGCGTGAGCCACTGCACCCAGCCCAGGTATCGGATTTTGTCAAAGTCTCCCTCAGCATCTCTGGAAATAATCATATAATTTTTCTCCCTTAGGTTTATTAATGTGGACTATGTTATTAATGGATTTTGAGTAGTAAATCAACCTTGAATATTGAATAAATCCCATTAATTCATGGTGTATTGTTTTCTTAATGTGATGTTGGATTCTGTTGGCTAATATTTTATTTCAAAAATTTTCAGTGCTATTTATTAATGATACTGTTCTGTATATTTCTGTAAACTATTTGGTTTGGGTATCGGTGTTTTATTAGCTTCATAAAATGAATTGGGAAGTTTTCCTTCTTTTTCAGTGCTCTGAAATACTTTAGAGAACACCAGGATAGCTGGTCTCTGGAGGTATGGTAGAATTTCCTGTCAAAGCCGTTGGTGCTTTTGTGCAGGATAATTCCTTAATTAATTTTTCTACTTCTTTTATTAAAATATGCCTGTTTAAACTTTCCAACTCTAGTGAGGGTCAGTTTTGGTGATTTTTATCTCTCCAGGAAAACATCTATCTACTTCACACAGTTTTTCAAACTTATTTGCATAGAAATTTATCATCTCTTATATAATTCATAAAATTTTTTCTGTTTCAACGGTTATTTCACCCTGGTCATTTTAAATTTTGTATATTTATGGGTTCCTCTCACTTTTCTTGCTAGCTATGTTTTTTAAAAAAATGATAATTTTATTTATTAATTATATCCACTGTTTGTTCATTTTCTCCTTAATTTTTGCTTTTAGGTTTTTTTTTTTTTTTGAGACAGGGTCTCACTTTGTCATCCAGGCAGGAGCTCAGTGGTGAGATCATGGCTCACTGCACCCTTGACCTCTCCAGGCTCAAGTGATCCTTCTACCTCAGCCTCCCATGTAGCGGGACTACAGGCACACCACAGCCAGCTAATATTTGTATTTTTTGTAGAGATGGGGTTTCATCATGTTGCCCAGGCTGGTCTGGAACCCATGAGCTTAAATAATCCTCCCGCCTCAGCCTCCCAAAGTGCTAGGATTACAGATGTGAGCCGCAGCACCTGGCTGCCTTTAGCTTTATTATTATTATTTTTGTGCTTTTTTTTGCTTTTCTTTATTGTTCATTTCTTGGTGCTTTGAGCTGGAAATTTAATTCATTTCACGTTATTTTCTTATTTTCATTGATAAAGTGTTGAGCACAATGGATTTTTTTTATCACTGCTTGAATTGCATCCCACAGAATCTGATATATTTTTATTGTGATTAGGGAACCCCTTGGAAATAAAGAATACAAAATTAGGAATACAAAATTAGGCACAGGGCATTGAAAGAGGCTAATTATGGGATAATCCATGATACTTGAATTTCAGTAACTTCACAATAAATCCACTGTTGTTCAAGAATAAGGCTTGGGAGTTTACCCCTGAGTTTTGGGTAAATGGTTGGCATTTTTGAGATGGGCAGCAGTAAGAAAATATCCTGAGGGCATGAGTAACAAGAAAAAAGAACTGGAAAGAGAATGAACTCTCATGTGTATCTTGTGCCAGGCACTTGGCAGAATTAATATAATCTTACCATGTGTGTGATTGTTGTACTATCACCAGTTGCAAATGATTAAAAGGAGTTTCTGAATGTTAAGTAATGCCTTTCAGATCACACAGTTGGTTAAGTGAGCCTACATCCAGACCAGTCCAACTCTGAAGCCCATGTTTTTTTCACTACATGCACCACATTGCTGGTGCCAGAAAGGACTGGCTTCAGTGCTCCTCCCATCTTATTCCACAACCTGTGAGCTGAGGAACTTCTTACAGAAAGTCACCTGGAAAGACGAGTACTGGCAGTGTGGAATTACTTATTGCAGGGCATTAGACAAAACATGTTGACCACAGTAGTAATCTATTGCTGTGTAACAAATTATCCCCAAATGACAAACATTTATTATTTCACACGCTCTGAGGGTCAGAAACCCAGGAGCAGCTTAGCTGGGTGCTTCTGGCTCAGGGTTTCTCATGGGGTTGACATCTAATGGTTGGCTCAAACTACACTCACCTTAAGTCTCAACTAGGGCTGGAGGATCTGCTTCCAAGCTCACTTATGCAGTTGTGGATGGGCTTCAGTTTCTCGCTGGTTACTAAGAATTCACCATGTAGACTTCTTACCGTGTAGGTCTCACTGTGTAGGCGTCTCCATAAGGGTGCTCACAACATGGCAGCTTGCTTACCAGAGTGAGACATGAGAGAGAGAGAGAGAGTCACAAACCAGAAAGCTCACCCAAGATGGAAGCCACATTCTTTTTATAACATATCTTAGAAGTGATATACCATCATTTATGTTTATTAGAAGCAAACCACTAGGTCCCACCCACACTCAAGGGGAGAGAAATTGAGCTGTACTTTTGAAGGAAGGGGTATTTAAAATATGTGTGGACATTGATGAAGTTCAGGCACATGTCTCAGTCTATTTTCTGTTGCCATAACCGAATACCTGAGACTGGGTAATTCTTTTTTGGATGGAGTCTTGTGGTGTCACCCAGGCTGGAGTGCAGTGGCGCATCTTGGTTCACTGCAGCTTCCACCTCCTGGGTTTAAGTGATTCTCCTGCCTCAGCCTCCCGAGTAGCTAGGATTACAGACACATGCCATCATGCCAGGCTAACGTTGGTATTTTTAGTAGAGACGGGATTTCACCATGTTGGCCAGGCTGGTCTCAAGTTCCTGACCTCAGGTGATCCACCTGCTTCGGCCTTCCAAAGTGCTGGGATTACAGGAGTGAGCCACCATGCCCGGCCTGAGGCTGGGTAATTTATAAAGGAAAAAAGTTTATTTGGCTCACAGTTTAGGAGACCGTGAAGTCCAAGAGCATGGTGGCAGCTTCTGGCAAGGACTTTGGTACTGTGTCATAACATGTAGCGAAGTGAAAAGGGAAGTGGACATGAGCAAAAAGACGGCAAAACATGAATGTTGGCCTCGCTTTATAGCACCCTGCTCTCACAGGAACTAATCCAGTCCCTTGAGAGCAAGAAGTCACTCCCATCAGAATCAACTCAGTCCTGAAAGAGCAGTGTTAATGTCTCCTAATCATCTAATCACCTCTTAAAGACCCCACCTCCCAATCCCATCACACTGGGGACCAAATTTCCAACACATGAATTCTGGGGAACACAAACCACAGCAACACACTACCCCAAAATATGCCACCTTGGCATTTGAGAAAACAGCAGAAGTGGGAAACTCACATTCATCTTTTCGTCACTCTTTTCTCCCAAAGCAGATCACAAAACCTTCTTTCTAGAGGTTCCCTTCCTATACCCGAAGAAAGGGATGTCTTTATCTCTGAAGATGCCAGGACACAGAGAGGGATGTGAGCAACCAGGCTTTGCTTAAGTTTCTCCCAGTTTATTACCATTAGATCATAACTTGTCTATACCTATCCACTTCTTCATCAAACTTAGCATAAAAATCCATAAGTTTCTCTGTTCCCTTTGGTTCTTCAGTTTTAAAGGCTTGCATGTCACATGAACTTTATACGTTAAATAAATTTGTATGCTTTTTGTCTTGTTAATCTGTGTTTTGTTACAGGGTCCTCAGTCATGAAGCTAACCATGGGTGAAAAGAGGAGTTTTTTCTTGCTTACAATGTATTTTAAGGCCATCACAGGGATACTGGCTGTATATGCAGTATATCCGGCCTTTCAGAAGTTATCCCTCCCATGGGATTTGTAACAAGGGGATTTTTGTCTAGGCTGAGCCATCCTCCAGAACCCATTCCTTGCTCTCCCTGGAAATCTGAGCCTCAACATGCCCTGTGGTGTATAGAGAAGAGGTCACCCTCATTCATGCCTGCATTCATTCACTCACTCAGCAGATATTCATCAAGTGTCAATGAGATGTTGGGCGCAGCCCCAGGTGCTGGGAATCAAGAAGTGGACAAAGCACATGAAGTCCCTGCCCTCATACAGCTCACATTTGAATGAGAGGAACCAGACAATGAATCAAAAGGTAATTGAAGTAACAGCAATAGTAATAGGGCTATGAAGAAAAAGAATGGATAGGAGGCGATGGGCACTGCTACCTTAGAGTGACCATGGTCGGTCCTCTGCACTGTATTGGAGGAGGTGCTCAGAGAAATCCCTTCTGCTGAGGATACATTTCAGCAGAAATTTGAATGAAATGAGAGTCAGCCACGGGGATACTGGGAGAAAGGTAGCAGGGGCAAAGGCCCTGAGGCAGGAGTGTTCTTGGTGTGTATTCAAGGAGTAGTGTGGTTGGAATGGAGTGAGCAAGGGAACGATGAACAGGAAATGAAATCAGACACAGGCGCTGATCAGGGCTTTGCAAGGTCCTTGGATTTAGTCTAGCGTGATGGGACTCACTTGGAGGGTTTTGAGCAGAAGAAAGATGCAATCTGATTCATCATCACTCTGACTGCTAAATGAGGGATGGGATGGGGGAGAAAAGAGGAAATGGGGCTAATTAGGAGGTAGCTGTGGTCACTCAGGTAAAGAAGGTCATGGCTTGTTCTGAGGAGGACACAGTGCCGGTCATGAGACGTGGTCAGATTTGGATGTGATGCCTCCTGCATTGCTGTTTCCAGGAGGTGGTGCTGACAACTTAAGACAAGGATGTTTCTGCTACATTTGTATGTTTCTAGTTAACTGTTGGTCATTCTTTCAACAAACTCTCATGTTATATACTATGTGCCAGGTGCTATCCTAGCATAATGGGTAAAGAAGTGAGCCAGACACCGTCCCCACCCACATGACACCCACAGAACAGCAGGGAAAAGAGGCAGAGCAGACACATCACAGTCCAACGTGCTAAATGCTGGAAAAAAATACTAGAGGCATCACAAAGCAGCAAGCCATTCACCCTGGGAGCAGGCACAAAGACAGAATGGGATTTGCATGGGCAGGAATGGGGTGGCAGGTGTCATAAGCACAGGATAAAGCTGTCCGTGTCTGGAAGCAGTGAGGAGCCACAGAAGATGAGGCAGGACAAAAGTGAGAGCCAGGTTTCTAAAGACTCTGGAATGCCAAACTAAAGCCAGTAGACTTTATTCCTGGACGCAAACGAGGAGGTCCTGAGTAAGCCTAGTGGCAGCAAAGAGTATGAACGGGAGTGGAAAAAACTGGAAATATGAACTTCTTTTGTGATGCTATTGCTAATACCATTAGGAAAGATTCAGGATTTAAGAACAAAGGTATTAATTGCAGCACAAGTTAAAATAGCAAGAAAAAAGTGGAAATAGGCCTAATACCCAGCAAGAAAAATAAATTATTTCGCATTAACATTTAAAAAATTGTATATAAGCCTCTTGGAGGCTGAGGTATGAGAATCACTTGAAACTGGGAGGCAGAGGTTGCAGTGAGCCAAGATTGCGCCACTGCACTCCAGCCTCCATGACAGAGTGAGACTCTGTCTCAAAACAAAACAAAAAAATTGTATATAAGATAGCACAATATATTGACATTAAAAATGTTTTCCTTTGGGAGGCCAAGGCAGGTGAATCATGAGGTCAAGAAATCGAGACCAGCCTGGCCAACATGATGAAACCCTGTCTCTAATAGAGTGCAAAAATTAGCTGGATGTAGCGGCACGTGCCTGTAGTCCCAGCCACTTGGGAAGCTGAGGCAGTAGAATTGTTTGAATCTGAGAGGCGGAGGTTGCAGTGAGCTGAGATCGCACCCTTGCACTCTAGACTGGCAACAGAGTGACACTCCGTCTCAAAAAAAAAAGTGTTTTCAGGCCAGGTGTGGTGGCTCACACCTGTAATCCCAGTGCTTTGGGAGGCTGAGGCAGGCAGATCACTTGAGGTCAGGAGCTGGAGACCAGCCTGGCCAACATGGTGAAACCCCGTCTCTACTAAAAATACAAAAATTAGCCTGGTTTGGGGGCAGGCACCTGAGAAATACACATGGTCCACACAGTTTAAATGGAAACACATAGAAGGGCCACAGTGATTCTCTCCGGATGTTGAGATTATATGTAAAGAGCCATCTGGCTCTGACCACTCTCATGATCTCCACTGTGTCCTCCTCAGAACAAGCCACCACCTGCTTTACCCAAAGAGTGCTTTTTCCCTTTTTGCTTCTAAATTGTTGACAGTTTTCATGTGAATATGCATTTATTTTATAGTCAGAAAAATTATTTCTAAATAAAGACTGAAAATCGATTTAAAATAAAGATCTGCCCCATATCATGGAGAAGCGTGGCCTGACGAAGCCGATTTTGAGCAGAGAACTAAATACTTTGGAAGCGGAGGTGGGGGGAGGGTCAGAGAAAGAACTTGCTCTCTGATTGGGGGTGGGAGAGACAGAAGAGTCAGACATCAATTCAGCCTCACCTCTTCAGCCCTCCTCAGCGCAGCCGGCAGAGCGGTCCTGTTAAAACAAGTCAGTTCACAGCCGCCTCTGCTAACTAACCCCAATGGCTCCGACGTTGCTTAGCATAGACACTAGTATCCTTAGCGTCACTTCACAGCATAAACTTTCCTACCCGTCCTAGGGTTCTCTCTCAGTTCCCGGCCTCTTCCCCTCACCTTCCCTCACTCCCTCCCTCTGCTCTCCTCACTCTTCCTGGAACAGGTGTAGGAGTTCCTGCCTCAGGGCCTTTGCACCTGCCAGCCATCTGCCTGCTTTCTGTGTCTGTTTTGCCCTCTTAACTCCTTCGAGTCTTGACTCCAATGCACCTTTCTCAGGAGGCCTTTTCTGGCCGTCCTCTCCAAATTACAGCCTCTAAAACTGTTAACTTTTCCCTGCTTATGTTTTCTCTTTGCCTGCCCCACAACTTAATATAACCATCTCTTTTACTTATTTAACTTGATTTTTTTGTTGTCTCCTTTGCTGTAATACAAACAGCAGGAAAGCAGGGATTTTGTCTGTTTTGTTCTGGGGATTTTGCCTAGGTTGAAGCCATCCTCCAGAAAAGACCACAAAAAGACCACGAGATTTACCCAGCACTTAGTAAAAGGCATTTCTTTGATGGCTAGACTTCTTTCAATAGTAAACTCTCTTGGTACATTTCCACATTATTCCTTGGTCACTTTGTTTTCGGGAACAGCGTAATTTAGACTGGAGATTGCGGGGAGGTGGTGGTAACCGAGGTCCGGTGTCCGGCCGACCGGAGGATGGGGGCCACTGGGGCCTTCAGATCTTGTCGCGAAGGAGCAGCGCTCAACGCGATGGTTCCAGCGCGCTTCCCACCTCCTGGGGCGCTGGGGGCGGCGCTGCTCACACGCGCTCGCTGCTCCGGTGGCGGTTTCTGGCCGGTGCGGCCTGGGCGCCGCGATAATCGTCCAAGACATGGCCGCAGTGGCAGGTCCGGTTCTGCTGGCGGGGGCGCGGGTCGAAGGTGCGTAGACCGTGTCCCCGTGGGGGGCTTCTGGGGGTCCAGCTCCCACCGGAGAGGAAAAGGCCGCTGCAGGCTGACGCCACGCGCCACTCAGGCGAGCTGTGCTCGCACCTCCCCGGGCCCTCCCCGCTTCGGGCGCAGAATGGAGCCTCTGGTGTCCCGGGCCGGGAAAAACGCGAGCCCCATCAGATTGGCTGAGACCCCCAGGACCCCGGCTAGTGGGAGCCGCTGCGCTGGCGGGAACGCTCTGGGATGCGGGGCGGGGTCGGTGGACACTGCCCTCCTGCCTCTGGGTTCCAGCCTGATGTCTCCTTCCCGCCTAATTAGTTCTCGAATGGAAATAACCTGAGGAGAAAAGCCGCAGAAGCGGGCGTTTTATTCCACGCCCAGCCTCACCTGCTCTAGATCAGCCGAGGGAACACGGGGAAGGCTTTCTCTGTGACTAAAGGGAACTGAGGACGGAGGGGGACGGGGTCTAGACCAGGCCAGGCCGCAGACTCCTTTCCCCGCCGGGCGACGTCCCGTCCCGGGGTTGCTGTGTCCCCCCGCGCGCACCTGGTGGCTGGAGCGGGTCACAAACCGGGCTGGACAAGGCCAGGAGAGCCGGGGCCACCTCCAAGCAGGGCGAGTCCCAGCCTATGGGGACGCCAGGCTAGGACGCGGGCCACCGAGGCTCCTAAATCACCGTGGCCAACAGCCCGGGAACCATGGCCACGGGCCTCGCATCGGCAGCTCGCAGCGCCGTGGCTGGCACCGAGCGGTGCTCGGAAGCTCCTTCCTCCGAAGAAAGGCGGAAAGGTGAGAACGCGAGCGAGCAGTGAACAGCACGGGCAGTTTCCAGCTGCCACCACCCACAGCTCTTCTCTAGTCAAGAGTGAAATCAAACAGAATAACATGGAACTGAAATGGGCTTGCTTCCTTGGGTCCCATATCTAACTCTAGCCCACCTTTCCTGTCCAACCGCGGGTTGGCCGTGCTCCCCACCGCCAAATCCTCTGCTCCGTGCCCCCTGCTCCCCGGAGGCTGCCCATCCGGCTCCTGCAGCTCCATCCACCTTCCCCAAGCTCCCTGCAGCTTCTGTTCATCTCCTCCCTGAGATGTCACTTGGGCTGAGCATTCTGCTTGGGATTTCAGCTACCTGGGTACCTGCGGGTCTCACCCCTGACCACAAGCTCCTCAGGGAAGAGGGGATGGGAAGGTAGCAAGACAGGATCAAGTTTGCGTCATCACTCTGGGACTTTGGGCAAATTACCTACCACATCTGAGGTCGGTTTCTTCATCAGTAAAATGGGGTATTGCCTGCTTTGTGGTATTGCTGTGCAGTTGAGTGATAGAGCCCCTGCAGCTCATTTGCCTGCTATCCTATAGGTGCTCAAGGAATGTTAGCTCTCATCATAACTGTTAGTGAGCCTGGTTGGAACTGGTGAGTGGTTAAATTTTTTTAAAAATCACATTACTAATGGAAATTGAATGTTGGAGGATTTCTAGTGAGCATATGAGAGGGAAAAAAAATAAAAAGATTGCTTTGAAGTGGAAACATTTCACTGTGTCTGTGCTGTGGTTGGAGACTTAGTAAGATGGGAGCTGAGCAGAGGCCTACTGCGTGTCCTGTGAGGCCACTGCACAGGAGGGGCCCTCAGGTGTCACTCGGAATGCTGTCTTTTTCACCCCTACCCAAGGCAGGTCCTGGAGACCTTCAGAGCCTGTTTTCTAATGCTGTGACAAACACCTAAAATGTCGGCGTTTGACTTGTGTGCTCGCAAATGGACCATAAAAGTGATTGCTTATGTTACTAATAAAATTATTATTTTAGACCTCCACAAGAAAGCTTAGAAATTGCTTAAGAAGCTGAGATGCTGGCCCACAGCAGGTGTGCTGGTAAGTGTTTAATAACCAGCTGTCCAGGAGGAGATGGTAAGTGTGCATCTGTACTTATATACAATACATATATATTATAAACTTACTTGATATAAAGGACGTGTAACACACAATTTACAAAGAATAATAGTGTATTCTCTCTCTCTCTCTCTTTTTTTTTTTTTTTGTGGAGGGAGGCAGGTAGAAACACTCTGTTGCCGAGGTTGGAGTGCAATGGTGCAGTCATAGCTCACTGTAGCCTTAAACTCGCCGGCTCAAGCAATCCTCCTGCCCCAGCCTCCCAAGTAGCTGGGACCACAGGCGCGTGACAACATGCCTGGCTAATTTTTTCTGTTTTTGTAGAGATGGGGGTCTTGCACTGTTGCCCCAGCTAGCCTTGAACTCCTAGGCTCAAATGATCCTCTTGCCTCAGCCTCCCAAAGCTCTGAGTTTACAGGTGTGAGCCACCATGCCCCGCCTCACTAATCTTTATTGCAAATGCCACCCACCAATAACTTCAGTATGACTTGGTATTTCCTGCAAACTCGCAATCAGTTTTTCTTTTTTTTTTTTCTTTTTGAAAGAAAGAAAAAGAGAGGAAAGAAAGTGAGAGTGAAAGAAAGAAAAAAAAGAATGTAAGAGAGAAAGAAAGAGGAAGAGAAAGAGGGAGAGAGAATGAGATTCTTGTTCTATTACCCAGGCTAGAATGCAGTCT
>CAUYLG010001212.1:0-14651 GCA_963573385.1 Cacajao melanocephalus | reverse complement strand
CAATTTTTCTGGGGCTGAATTCCCCCCCATCTGTATTCCTTCTAGCTTTAACAGTATGTACTTAATTTTTTTATTATACTCCTGACGCTAATGACGATGTTTTTTTTTTTTTTTTTTTTTTTTTTTTTTTTTTTTTTTTTTTTTGAGAAAGAGTTTCACTCTTGTTGCCCAGGCTAGAGTACAATGGCACAATCTTGGCTCACCGCAACCTCTGCTTCCTGGGTTCAAGAGATTCTCCTGTCTCAGCCTCCTGAGTAGCTAGGATTACAGGCATCTGCCACCACCTCCAGATAATTTTTCATTTTTTCCTGGAGACAGGGTTTCACCATGTTGGTCATGGTAGTCTCGAACTCCCGACCTCAGGTGATCCATCTGCCTCGGCCTCCCAAAGTGCTGGGATTACAGGCATGAGCCACCGTGCCCGGCTGAAGCAGTATTTACTGGGCACATACTGTATTTGGAAATTTCCCAAAATACCTTTCATCCTGGTCCATATTGCTATTTTTACCATAGAATTAGAATTCAAATTTTTCTGTCTTGGGATTAAAGTTTCCTCATTATCTGGCACTAATCTACCATTGGACCATAAAATTCAATTAAGTTTAACATATATTTAGCATTAGACAACCAGAAGTTAGAAGTAAATGAAGACATCTCTATTGATGCTTTAAAGTACCATATAGTCTAGCGAGAAAGACATGAACACAAATAAAGTAAAATATGACTTTGTGGGTTTCTGTGACCATGAACTTAATGTTAATCAATAATTGTATATTTGGCTGCATTAAAAATGACTACAAAGAAATGGATATATCCAACCAAGACCAGGGTAATCTTCTTAAGCCAGATCATAAGTAGACCCTACATTTAGTTCTACAATTCACGTTTTAAAAGCAAGCTTGACTGAGCGGAAGAGATGGTTGTGTTCATCTCTGCTAGCGGGAACCACCCTCCACAGTCTTCTAAACCAGAAACCTCCAGCACTCTTGTCTCTTCCCTTTTCTCAACCCCTGCATCTAAGAGGTCCCAAAATCCAGTCAGTTTTATTGCAGAAATATCTCTTCAATCCACTGCCTTCTTTTTCTATACCCTAAGTACCCTATTTTATCTCTCTGTCTCTATCTTTCTCTTCCACTTACAAGGTACATAATGGTGGGCAGGCCCCTTTTTTGTTGTTGTTGTTGTTTATGACTGGCTCTCACTTTGTCACCCAGGTTGGAGTGCAGTGACGCAAACACAGTTCACTATAGTTTCAACTTCCTGGGCTCAAGGGATCCTCCCACCTCAACCCTCCAAGTAGCTAAGACTACAGGTGCATGCCAACAAACCCAGCTAATTTTTGCATTTTCTGTAGAGATGGGATTTTGTTATGTTGCCCAGGCTGGTCTCGAACTCCTGAGCTCAAGCAATCTGTCTGCCTTGGCCTCTAAATATGCTGGGATTACAGGCATATCTGACTATGCCCAGCCATGGGTAGGCTACTTTATCTTCTCAGTGCTTCAGTTTCCTCATCTATAAACTGTAGATAAAAAATAGCATGTACCTCAGAGGGCTGCTATGGGGATTACATGAATGAAAATTGGAAAAGTACCCAGAAAACAGTGAATGTTCAATAAAGGTTGGCTATATTTATTATGTACTAGGTATGTCAATGGGAGTCTTCAGCATCTATTCCTATGTCTTTCTATGGGATTTCCTGACTACAATGGCTGGAAATGAAAACTACATTTCCCAGACTCCCTTGCAGCTGGGTGCACAACGCAAATTGGGTTTCCACAGTTAGATGCTCTTCCACTGGATGTGAAAGCTGAAGTAAGAGAGAGGCCATCTTCCTGTTATCTGTCTATTGTCAACTAAGATTATCCAGAATTGAGTGTTGAGAGGCAGTTCTGAGGTAGTAGAGAATACAATTGCTTTCTAATCCTTTCCCCCTTCTCTCTAGATTTCAAGTATTGCAGTGTGTTCTTGACTTTGATCCAGCAGTTGCCTCCTAATTCCCACTCCTTCAATTCTTCAATAAGACTACAAACAATTCCCTAAATTAAATTTCTTTCTTCTTAAACTACATAGGATAGTTTCTATTTCCCATATGCCCTCTGATTAAATCATATGGTGACCTGTGGTCCTACACATAAGTAGAGGGCAGAGATATAAACCAAGTACTGTCTATAAGGAATACAAATTATAAGGTATTGCTTTTTGGCAAATCTGTGAACTCATTTCCTATACTAAATGTGAAAGTCAACATCACCACTCTTTGCTATTGGGAAAGGACTTACACTTACATATATACACTTTTCCTAGTCACATACCAGAGAGTGATTTACAGTATGTTCTAGACCCAAATGATTTAATCCTGACCCAGAGATCATCTACTTTTAGAATTCTGGAAATTCTAAGCAGCCTTTTAGTCTTTGGATTTGTTACACCTTTAATTTCATAGCCGAAAATACTGACACAAAAAATGCCCCATGAATGTTTATGATTCACCACCTCTGGGCGTCTGGGACATCTGTTTGGCACCAGGCTTTGGTATAAACAAGCATTTCAGGAAGTTTTTTATTCTACCTACACAGAAGCTAAAACTATGTTAAGTTAGCTGCCCAGACCTGCCCTGTAGTCATCAGATTTTGTTGTGAAGTAAAATGATTAATTTCCAGAGCCTTGTATATTGAGGAAAAAATAATTCACTTTCCATACTTAGCAGTTTAATCCAGGGTGGCTCCATGCCAGCTGTCTTCTTAGGATGTGGCCAGTACTCACACCTGTCATCAGCAATTAGCAAAAGCAACCAAAAACACTAATCTCAGTTCTCAAAGTCTGGATACTGACACTCATGACTGGTTCCCATGCATCATGATCAACTCATCTACTAGTCCTGAGGTTCTTTTTACAGGATCTAAACCACTCGTGTATTCTTAGTGTTTGTGATGCATTCTGTATAGCCAAATGTGGTGAAAACAAATTTTATTGGTTGCATTCTTTATATGGCAAGAAGCGGCCAAAGTTTGAAAAAATTTAGAGAACTATGCAACGCTATCCCTGAACTAAAATTATAAAATTGCACTGGATTTAGCTTTCTCCTGTTCTACCCTAATCCTTCCACTTCTGCTTTTGATTTCAAAACCTCCTGTCTCTTTCAAGATGTTACTCTCTCAATTGTTCCTTTACTCTTTCATTTAATCTCCAACTCCTTCCTCTGTCCTAGTTCCTTCCCTTCAACAATTAAAAATACTCAAGTATTTCTTTTCTTAAAAGTTTACAGCTGGGTGTGGTGGCTCACACCTGTAATTCCAGCACTTTGGGAGGCCGAGGCCGGTGGATCACTTGAGGTCAGGAGTTTGAGACCAGCCTGGTCAACATGGAGAAACTCCATCTCTATTAAAAATACCAAAATTAGCTGGCGTGGTGGCAAGTGCCTGTAATCCCATCTACTCCGGAGGCTGAGGCAGGAGAATCACTTAAATGTGGGAGGCAGGGGTTGCAGTCAGCCAAGATCGTGTCACTGCACTCCAGCCTAGGTGACAGAGCAAGGCTCCCTTTCAAAACAAAACAAAAAACTCAGATCTCTCAACTTGTGGCTCTTTGACCAGATTTTTTCACTCTATACTCTATAGCATAGTAGACATTTATTGAGGGAGTTTCCAGGACAAATGCAAAATTCATGCCCAAGTAAAATTAATTTTTATTTAAATCCTGCACAAGTCATCAATGTTTTATACATACATATATACATATATATACATACATATATATATATATATATATATACGTATACACACACACACACACACACACACACATATATATATATATATAGTATCTATATTACAGCTTTAAATTGTGGAATTACTTTCCAAGTGAAATAGGGAAAAAAGGCAGTAATACAATAATTCAACCAAATCCTGCCTCTGCCCTATCCCCAATTCCCCAGTTCACATAAAAAAATGCTTTTGCCCTAAACATGGAGCTTATTTAGTTAAAAATGCTGGGTTTTTAATTGGGGGAAATTTATCCTGAATTATCCAAATAATGATCTTAGTTCTCTACCAGGAGAATATCTTAGAAAAAATACTTGCACCCCCTGCCAAAAAAACCAAAAAATGTTAAAATCAATTATGCTCTATTTTTTCTTCAGGGAGGGGTGAAGTTTCTAACAACTTTTTAATGAGTATCTACTATTGTATAAATCCTTGGAAGGCAGTGGAATTCTTGTTTTGCATTAAATGTCAAGTATATTCAATAAGAGGATTATAATTGCAAATAATGAATTTGACTTCTGTCTTGCCTAATTGTCTTTAATTTATTGTGTTGGAACCTCCTATATTTAGGACTCTCATTATGGAGAAGCAGTGTATCACGCTAATTAAAGGGAGTAAATTGCAAAAGTAACATTTATCATTTGCATTAAGAAGGTAGAGGTCTCTTATCCTTACTGCTGGTAAGTAAAATAGGGGTCTATTCTATTTGATCACTTTACACTCCTCACTTTGGTGGCTGCCTTTCTGGCCTGTGACTTGATGATTAGAGATTCAGGAGGACCAAAGGTTAAGAGCCTTACTTGTGATTGCTGAAGCTTGTCATGTAAGAGATACAAGCATTTCACTGAAACACAAGATACAAGAGGAAACAATTTGCCACGTGAAACAGAAGTAATTAGAAAGCAAAGAGAGTGCTGTGAGTTAGTTAGAGAAACAATATTGGCAAAGATATGGCCCAGGATGAAGAAGATGTAATTACTAATAATTTAATTTATAATTATTTATTCGAACTGCTCTAATAGTTTTCATTTCAGAAACGGAAAAAAACTAACTTGCATCCAGGAAAATATAATATTATTTTAGGTAAGTACTAGAATATATTTCTAGCTTCTAAATACCAGCATGTTTAAATGTCAGATTTATTTGTTGTGAAAAAATTTAAATGAATGTTGCCTATTATTAACATTCAAAAGGTAAATTGATGTGTTGCAAGATCTTACCTACTTTTACCTTACTTCAAAGAAGCTTGTGTACACAAAATAATATTTTTTGAATGTAGGTTTTTTAAATAAAGAAATAAATGTAATTATAATAAAAAGGATACAAGTTAATATTTTAAAATTATATTTCCAGCACAAATTATATATTTGGATGACTATAAATGGCTTTAAGCTATTCAAAATTAGGTCTACTCTGATATTAAGAGTTTGTGATATGTTTAACAGAACTCAAGTCCAATAAACTTGAGTTTATAGAGTTGCTTGATAAACTTAAGTTTATCAAGTCGGTGCAAGATGTCCACAAGCAAATGGCAGAAACTAGGTATGACTGTATTTTCATTTCAGTGTAATAGTCTCATATAAATATGAATGTACATACACACATAGTATTTTTAATGTAATACACTGAAAGAATCTAGATAGTATATTTAAGTTCATTAACAAAGGGTAAATATAGGAATATTTTATTGCTTTCCCAGACTCAAAAAACATTGTTTTGATTTCCACAGCCTGAAAAATTCCATAGTTGTTGATTAGATTAATGAACACACATTATGATTTATAGTGTTAATTTATTGGCCATGAATCTAAGCTATTATAATAAATATGCATGTGGAAATGAAATGGTTAACCATACAAACTGTAAGGGTCAGTTATTAGACCATTTGAAATGCAGCTTCTAGGAGAAAGGGGAAAGAGGGAGAAAGTGAGGAACTGGCATTGACTATGGAGGTTACTATGCAATTAAGGCTGAGAAGAGAATACGGGTATTTTGAAATTTGGCTTTAGGTGGTTGGTAGACTCTTTTACTATTTAAGAGTTTATTCCCACACATGCCTTTAACAAAATTACAAATCATTACAAGCTATGGGCCTTATGAGTTACACTCAAATAGTTACAAATTAATTTTGAAAATCTCAAAATCCTACTGTATATACTCTTTGCTTCAGCAAAAGATTAAACCCGGTCATTCATTCCTCAGTACATTTAATTCTTCTTAACTAATCCTTTGCTTTACTTTCTAAGCTTTAGAGCCAAAAGAACAGTCTCATGTATCATTATGGAGAAGCACCACACCCTCGGAATTAGAATCTTTTTGAATTATATAATTATTTCACGGAATTAATTTAGGAAATAATTTATAATTATTTAACAGGAGTAAAATCCAGAATGTATTACCTGCTTTTAGAACCACCTCAGCCACGGGTTTCATTCTCAAGTGTGAACTTATATAATGTTTTGTGTGCTAAAGATGGGAAATAGCTATTCACTTAGTGTAATTATATAATTGGTAAAGATATAAGATTGCCAAATGGAATTATTTTTAATGTACTTTAAAAGACTGAGCTAAATTGCTAATTTTCATAGCTTTTATGCTAAGAGCAAACAAACAAAACAACAATAAAAATATGTGAACAGAAAGTATAGTAATATCAAGTCTTAACTCTAAGGCCAGACTCCCCAGTTGGAGTTTGGGTCTTCCTTCTATAAGCTGTGAACCTGAACTGATCTTTATTTCTCGGGTTCCTCACCTAAAAGAAGGAGATAATAACCTCATAGGATTCTTGTGAGGATTAAATGTGCTAATACACATAAAACACAATAGCATTTCATTCCAGAGAAAGCATTTGATAAAAGTAATCCAAAACAGTTTTGAAAAAATATGTAAATAAATGAAAACATTCCATCTTTATAATCTGTTACTGGGGATTGTCACATAGAGTTAACATTCTTAGGGAGTCTTGGAGTTTGTTATTAACATAAAATACAACTTTTGTATGAGAAAAACCCATTATAGTTAGCCTTTCAGCTTTGTTCAGCAAATATTTGAGCACATACCATGTGTCACATTGTCTTAGATATTACAAATACATAAAGTACTAATATAGAAATATACATCATATATTCTATATTAAACACATACACAATATGCGTATGTGGCAAATGTGCCTATGAGGATGATAGTTATCACTCGTCCTATTCACTGTGTGGTTAGTTTGTATTTGGTTCTCTACTAGGAGGTTCTGTCTGCCTTATTTTGTTTACATGTCTTACTTTTGAGGAACTTGTATGACTCTCATTTTCACTATGAAAAAAAAATGAGGCTCAGAAAGGCTAAACAACCTTCCCAAGGTCTGCAGAGTAAGTGACAGAGTTGGAATTCAGAAGTCAGTTTGACTCCAGAGCTAGGGCTCTTCTACTTTTTCATACTGCTTTGGTTCTTACTGACTATCAGTGAATTTGTATATTTCAAACAATTTGAATTGGTTTCTATTGAATAGAGACTGCATTGTTTACATTCTGAAACCTGGCAAAGCTAGAAAGTCATCACTCAATAAGGAACTACTTTGCGGCCTGACATGGCACTGAAAGTGTTATAGAGGTGAGCTGGGACCCAGAGGTGGGATCCAAGGAAGTTACTCAATGCATAACGGTATGGACAACCTACTGTGTTGTAAAGCAAACTGTGTTTAAAAAGAGACTGAGATGAGTAGATGAAGGCTTTCAGAGACTGGGGCAAAGGTAAGGAGACCTTAGATAATTTGTGTTTATCAGAAACAGGGATACTGATACTTTGTGTTGATCTCAGGGTTGCTTAAAGGAGATGGCTTGATGAAGGGGGTTTAGGCCTTTTTAGAAAGTTTCCCTGACTTCACACACACATATACACACTCATACTCACATGCACATTCCCTTTCCTCATCAGACTGTGATGCCAAAAGTTCCTTTAATATAACTACCACCCCCTTCTCTTCTTTTCCTACTTTTTAATTTGCCTTATTTTCTCTCCCACTCACTTCCTATAACCACCTGTAGAAAAGCTGTTTTCAGAACAACTGCACTGAGTACTGATCACCATGTCTGTTGCCCCTACTGACTTTGGTTGATACAAAGGGGAAAGCCAACATTTGTGTCCACCAACCATAAGTTAAGGACGTAATTATTACAGAATTTAGGCTAGAAAATGGTTATATGGAAGTAATCATACAAAGATCTAAGTTCAAATAAAATGACTGCTGGCTATAAATATCTTTTCTTTTCTTGGGAGAAAAACTCTGAAGGTTTTAATAAAAAATTTTGTAACCTAACAAGTCTCTCTATTACCCATCAACTCTGTGTGCCTCTGCCAGACTAATCTTCCTAACCTGCCACTTCTATTGGTTAGTCTCCCATTCATTTCCATCAGGATCTAGTTCAGCCTTCTTGGTCTGTCATTTAATGCTGTCCCTTTTCAGGCTCCACTTCCACATCACTTCTGATTACCCCACAGAACTATGCACCCCTCTCTACGTGCCCCCCCACCAAACCCAGTCCATCAGGGGACTGGATCCCTTGATCCTTTAGCTTACCAGCCATGTTCCCTTTGCATATCTTTGCAGCCTACAGGAGAATAGGCTGCTTCTATTCTCTAGGCTCATTTATCCAAATCTACAAGACTTCATTGCATAGTACAGCATAAATGAAGTTATACATGAGTCATACATGAAACCAGCACTGCTACTTAATGGCTGGGTAATCTAGAATAGATCACTCAGCCTTGCCAAGTCTCAGTTTCGTAGTGTGTACAATAAAGATAATACAAGTAACTATCTCACAGACATGCTTTGAAGTTAAATGAAACAATGAATGCAATCTGCTCAGCACAGTGCTTGACATACAGTAAGGAGTTAATAAAAGTAACTTAAAAATAATTAAATACCACAGTTTCACTCTTACTTTCTAAGTTGATCATTCTCATTCTGATTATGTCACCCTCCTCTTTACTCATAATACAGTTTGCAATTGTATAATTTATATAATTTCTTAGGATATTTATCATTTTGCAATATAATTTTTTTACGGATATAAGTGCTGAAATTTTTATAAAGAAGAAACTGTAAAAGAGATGCTTTCCAAGGCCACAGAGAAAGTACACTTCGAAGGACATGCTATTTATTTTCACTGATTGAGTGGTTAACTGGTTGCTTCATTCATTCAATCAAGAGATATACACTGAGTATCTAATATATATCAGAGACCGGGATGAATCAGAAAGATTCTGATTTAAAGGACAGAAAAAGAAGTACATAAATTACTATGACACAAAGTAAAAAGTCATTAAGTGTCTATATAGATAAAGTACAATAACGGTTCAAAAGATAGAAAGATAGCAACTGGAAGCTTTAGAGAGGAAGAAGACTTGAGCTGTCCTGGAAGGGCAGGTTGTATGAATTGACTGGAAAATAAGAGGTAGACAGGAATAGCCAATGGCAGAGGATACATTCCAAATCAAGGCACATGCATGAGCATAGGATTGCGGTTGGAGAGAACAAGTACTGTGGTGAACAGCAAGGGAACAGCAGTTCAGATGGGGGCATCTAAAAGCTCTTTTCAAAATGTGCTTGACCCCCTTGGGCTTTCTTTTAATTAGCACAACTGTGACCTTGAAGGCTTCAGCAAATGCCTTTGCTTTCCAGCTGTTTTTGTTGATTTTTTTTTTCATTATAGAACTTTAATTTAGAGTAGTTCCTCTCTGGATTCATTGTTTGACAAATTACACTCATGCTGCTGTCATACCATCCTACCTGTTTCTTTGAGAAGTGATTTTCTTCTGTGAGAGAGGTTCCGGTTGACACAAAATCACAGAATGAGACCTTGGAGGGCTTTGTACTCAGAGTGGTTTTAAATGGAGCAAGATCACTGCAGCAAAATTTATACTAGCAGTTAAGAGGGACTGCTAAACTCCTGTTCTTCACTAGGAAAAGTCCTATAGGTTCTATAAAGGACATCCAGAACCCAAATTAGTAATTATGACATTGATAATAATTACCAGCTCAGCTCAACTCTGTCCCATATTCCAAAACTCACAAGTAGGACATTCAAAAAGGAGTCTTGAAGCTCCCAAAGATGTTATATTAAATCATTTCAAAATGAATAATATCAAATATGATTTGTGATATTCGGAGCATAGAGAGGACATGCTAACTTTCCCTTCATGGGTGGCTTTCTATTCACTTACATTAAAATATAAGGCACTGACAGTTGAATTGCTTAATAAACAAACTCAACATCCAAAAGCTCCTTAGCTGAGCAAGATCCTCAGACTCTTGTGAATTCCTGAAGTTCCCTTGACAGGGTCAATTCATTAAAAGCTCTTCACCTGGTGGGCAGAAATTGTCTCCAGGCTCAAGACGAATGAAAAAGAACAGAATACTAAATTTAAGAGGTCCAGGTTATATTCCCATTATCGACAGACAACAAAATTGACACTCAAAGAGGCTGAATAAACTGGGTAACTTAGCTGCACAGCGCAAAAGCTGAGACCAAGTCCTAAACATATATTCTTTCTCCTTTCTAGACTTCTAATTCAATGCCTGCTCACTTTCTTCTCTAATCTCACCATCTCCATCTATTCTAAACAAAACAAAACAAAACAAAACAACAACTAAAAGCTGTCACCAAATAGATCAGTCACAAATCCAGTCCCTTCTTTCCATTTCCACTGGCATCTTCCCAGTTCAATACCACAATCTCTTGCCTAGATAACTGTAGCAGCTTACTAACTTCTCTTTGTGTCTCTAGTCTTGCCCTACCTTTCTGCCCACATCAAATACGACATGGGTTGTCTCTATAAAAATATAACCTTATTTAACACTCTTTGAATGAACCTCATTGTCTTAAGGTATAAGACAATGAGCAGAAGATAGAAGACCTTTCAAGGTTTAGCCAAATTTTTCTCTTCAGATTTATGCTGTATAGATTTTGATTGTCGGCTTCTCAGCTCTCCATCCTTCTTCACTCTGATCTGTGCTTGGGAAGCTGATAAGCATGGACCACATATGGCTTCTGATCGGGTATGGCAAAGGGAAAACACTAACAGGGGATGAGAGGCAGAGTAATAGTGAGAATGGGCATTTATTTGCTGAATTCCTCACTGCAGTCTCATCAGGAGAATCTGTTTCTTCAGTCAGATAATTGCCCCCTCTCCTTGTCCCTTTAAGTCTAGCAGGGGTAACAATCCCATACCTTATAGTCCTGGAGTATCTCTCAAGTATTAATACATCTTGCTCACTTTTTGGTAAATAATCCCTATGCTAAATTCTACACAAATTATTCACTTAGAGTCTATCAGTTCTTCCTTGACAGTCTGATATTTGTCCAATCCCCAGTTGATGCCTTAATTTACAATTTGCAATATATTCAATATAATCCATTATATTGAATATAATTCAATTATACTGAATAATGATAGTTTCCGAAACAAATGCACCCTGTTCATTCTTCTCTGAAGCTCTGTACCTGTTATTTCTGTCTGAATTGCAGTTGTGTGTGTCTGAATTGGATTCCTAGTTCCCATTGCCCCAAACTTCAGGTCCTAGACTAACTAACTGCTCCTAGACTCCTTCCGATTGAACGCAAATGGCTGCATAGACATCTCTAAGCGCCCTGTGCTTCCCGCTGTTGGATCACACCTGAGAACGTGCTGTCGTGTGTTCCCTAGTAGATGGAAAACATGGAGGCCAGGAGCTGTATCATTAATCCTCATAAACTCAGTACCTAGCACAGATCTCAGAGCAGCATAGCTACTCACCAAATCTTACTTAAATAAAATATATCTTTATTTACATGTGGAGGTCTTTCACTTCCAGTTCTTACTTGGCTTGAAATTCTCCCTGGAATTTCCCAGGGACTTATTACAATTACCAGATGCAGGTCAAATACCAAGAAACTGTGAAAAGAATGCTGCTGTAATCCTTGAGAAGCTCAAAGTCCATGGTCTAACTCCCAGGCTATTAAATGGCTCAGAGAAGATGATATGTAAGTAAAAATGCATTTTAAATAAGATATTGAAACCAAATATGATTCGGTTTCAACAAAGAAATTAATATTTTGAAGAAGGCACCACAAAGCCAGATCCCTTTATCTTAAGTAGAAGATTGCCCTGGCAAATTAAATGTCTGATTCTTTATTTCTGCCAGTTTCTAAAATCTGTCAGTGATTGCGGACTCAAAAACAAAAACATAAACAACACAGTTCAAAAGTGTTCTTAACAAGCATCTGGTCCTTGCAGGTAACTTTCTGATGTTACGCAACAGAGCAGGGAAGACCATGCTGCAGGTCGACCATTCTATTTAAGTTTCAGTGGCTTTCTAATTAAGTTAGGGCACAACTGGCACCACATTCTAGCATCACCTCACATTTTGTTCTAAAGATTTTATAGACTATGCCTCACATTTTGTATAAAGATTTTGTCAACACATGTTTGACTGTGCCATGAGTTTGGGAATTGTAGCACTTTTCATGATAAGGACCATGGCAAACCTAAGTATAGAGATTAAGAATAAAATTGTTATATGACAGCTTCTTAGAAGCTTTTTTGAACATCTGAGTCAGAGTCTGTGATATCATTTAAAGCAAGGAGGTTTTGTTGTTGTTGTTGTTGTTGTTATTTTCTGTTTCCATCTGCAAGGTTGGCTTTTTGAACAGCAATCTCCCTGTCCACCCTTGAAGGCAAAGTTCCCTATAAAGGGCTGTCATACTACCCTTTTACTATCTTTGGACATCAGTTCTCTCCTATGGGGCACTGCACATTAATATATCATATTTTAGTAATTACATACAAAGAACTAAAATTTACAACAGTTTTTTAAACTTTTATTTTAGGTTTAGGGAGATATGTGCAGGATTGTTATATAGGTTAACTGTGTTGCAGGGCTTTGGTGTCCAGGTTATTTAGTCACCCAGGTAATAAGCATAGTACTCAATAGATTTTTAAAAAATCCTCTCCTTCCTCCCACCCTCCACTAGCAAATTGGCTCCAGTGTCTGTCATTCTTTTCTTTCTGTCCATGTGTTCCCACAGAAATGATTTTTAATCAATTCGTGTGAATCAAGATTGTTTCTATTGTAGCTTCATTTTTCCTTTTCCTTGCATTGTACATTGCTCTCTTCATTAGGAATGAAAGGAGTGAACTTATCATAAATGCATAGAGAAACCCACAGAACTCACAGCCCATCTCACTTATGCCATATGTGACTGTTCATCGGGTGAGCTGCAACGAAAATGTGAATAATCACCATATTTCATCAATTGAAAAAGGCAGATATTTCCACATTTTTATGTCCCTGAATTAAGGTTGCATCTTACAGTTAATCATATCTTATAGTTATAATTGGCAGGTTTTTAAAATGGAATATAACATATAACGCTGTATGGTACATTAGCTGCATTTTAGACTCAAAGTTAATTACTCCAGGACACATATCCCACTTTTCACTTTGAAATTTCTCTCTAGTCAGGCTCAATGGTTTCTACAGTCTTGTCCGTCCTTCTTCTCTCACTGGTCCTGTCATATTAATAACTCATTTAAAAATATTGATTGTCTATTTTGTGCCAGATCTCGTATTCTTGTAAAGTGGTTCCATTTCTAAAACAGGCATTGCACCTAATTCGGAGCAGTTCAAGATCTTTCAGAACTTATCTTTCAGGTAAGCCCATATTAGGCATTTGTTTGAACAAGAGCCTGTGAAAACTGTTTTGGACTCTAACTACAAGTGGGTCGTTTGGAAAGGAGAAGCCATTTCTTAATGAATGGCAGTAAGCCTCATACCAGCTTAAGTAAAATCACAGCAGTACTATTGCATGGCTGGAAGCACAGAAGCATTGGCTACCAGATCCCCTGAGACAGGTGCAGGGCTGAGAAAATCCCAGTGGGAGTGATTGTGGTGGGAGTAATGATTGTGAGGCGGCAGGAGGGGAAAGCTTCCTACCCTGCCACTCCCAGCTCTTGGAACTGGAAAGTGATGATGTATCATAGATGTTCAGTATATGGTTGTTTAATTAATATAATATATTTGGCCAAGCAAAATCATATTAAAGCAATTTGAATGAGTGGTGCTGAAGAGAAATGGAAATCACAAAGGCCAGTTGCCCTAAAGAGGTGTGTAGGGAAAGGAAAAGGCCAGTGTCACTGACCTTGTTGTGGTGGTGAGGTTGGATGGGAGTCACTCTATCTCTCTGCCAATTAACACTTGGGATTTATTATCTCTGAGTCACTATTGTAAGAGCTTTACAAATATTAACCCATTTAATCTTAAATTATCTTATAACGGAGTTACTACTATTATCTCAGTTTTACTAATAAAGAGACTGATGCACCAAGGTTAAGTACTTTTTTTGTTTTTTTTTTTTTACCATTTGAAATGTGCTTTTTATTTATCAATTCAAAAGTATCTATTGATGCTTTCATTATACAAAGGATTCAATGTTAAATACTTAGGTATAATTAAGGCATAATTCCAGCCCTCAGGAAACATATTTGGTCAAGACAAATTTGATCAAGAGACAAGCTTTACAAATAGGTAAACAGTTTGAAATAATGCAGAGTATTACAAGTAGAAAAATAATTATTAAAGAAAAATAAGAATTATGGTTATGAAGCACGCACATTTAGCCTCGTCTGGAAAACGTTTATGTACAAGGTGGTGCATGAGGTCTTTTATATTGGATAACTTCTTAGTTCTCTGTCAGGTTCTCCACCTGGAATGACACAGCCAGTTTTCCTTCTCCAAGGGTCAAAATGCTGCTCATCCAACAACTACCTTAAACACTAAGCATAAAGCATTAAACATTTATTATTATTTGTACTTATCATTTACACTTAGTTGTGTAGCTTATAGACAAAACGGTA
>CAUYLG010001211.1:0-49299 GCA_963573385.1 Cacajao melanocephalus | reverse complement strand
CAGGAGTTTGAGACCAGCCCAGGTAACACAGTGAGACCCCAACATCTCTACAAAACATTTAAAAACTAGCCCAGCATGGTGGTGCACACTTGTAGTCCCAGCCACTCAGGAAGCTGGGGTGGGAGGATTACTTGAGCCCAGGAGTGAGGCTGCAATGAGCTATGATTGTACCACTGCACTCCAGCCTCATGACAGAGTGAGACCTCTTAAACAAATAAATATAAAATAAAAATAAATGTTTAAGAATGGGGGAGCGTGGTGGTGCCTACATCCCACGGTGGGCTGTAAGCAGCACAGGGGTAATCATGGAAAGGACGAGGGACAGGGCCTGACACAAAGCACGTGCCAACACTGGTTCTTATGGAGATTCCCCCCAGTTTGAGGGGCCCCCACTGCTCCCCAGTCTCTCCTGCCTCAAGAGGAGCAAGCCAGGCTCGTCCCTGGGCTCTTTCCTTTCTTCTTGCCCTTCCTGAGCTGAAGAGAAAGTGCAGAGGTTAGAGACGCCCTTGGCCGCCAGGACTGAGGGTGCCTGCAGGCACCACCAGCGGCTGTGACAGGGAGCTCCTCAGGCCCCAGGGTGTCCTCATTCCAGCAAGCCACAGTTCTCAGTCTGGCTTCATGTCAGATTCACTTACCAAGCCTGTCTGAATTCCAGACACAGGGACCCAACAGTCAGATTCAGACGGTCTGACCCTAGACAGTCAGATGCAGGAGGCTGGCGGGAAGTGGGAATCTGGTTGCATTTTTAATCTGGCTAGCAGGCGAACCCAGATCGCAGGTGATTCTGACACCCAGCTGGGGCACAGGCCCGTGGCTCTAGCCTGCACCCTGGTTCTTGACTACACAGCCAAGAAAACCAGGTATTCCAAACTGTCCCAGCTGCCAGACTCAGGCAGCAGCAGACTTTTCTCAGTATGCACCAAAAATATATATAAAGCAATGGATAGAATCTCGCATTTTGGAGTCCTCCTACACAATTTTCTTAAAACGCTGGCACTTTACCAGATTGCCTGGCCCACTCTCTTCTGTCTCGGTCCCCACCCCGTTGCGCTGCTGGATGGAGTGGGGGCACCCACACCCAGACGGGTTTCCCTCCACCCTCCCACTGGGGATTCTTCCTCAAAGGTTCCAAGATGCGCAGTGAAGCCCTGGGAAACCTAGAACAAAACAAGCCTGTCTCCCTGGGGAGCCACGCAGGCTGGCCTCCACCGGGGTGCCCTCGGGAGAGGCAGAGGGGACTGTCTCAGCAGGAGGAATGGCTGGCTTGTCACCCACTCAAAGACACTCTGCCAGCATCTCAGCTCCAGCCCAAACACCAGCCTCATGCTTCCCGTTTGCCTTAAAATAATAATAATAATAATAATAATAATAAAAGCTTTTTTAAAAAGGCATATCTGAACGTGGTCCATGTAGTCCCAGGGAGGGAGCCCACATTCCTGGGCTCTTCCTGGGCTCCTCCCCAGCCCCCCAGCCAGCACTGAGCACAAGACTGCCAGGGTGGATGAACTGGCCACTTTGTTAACTGAGCACCAGACCAAGGCTCCGTAATTAGCAGATAGAGCCAAACCCTGGTGGCTTTGGGGTCTGTGTCCTGGTCAGCCCCAGAGCATAGATTTACTGCAGCTTGGAGGTACCTAGAACACTTCTGTGGCTAGGAAAAATGTTCCCCTAATCCAGGCTGGGGACACATTGTGTTCACAGGGAGGATCATGGAGCCCTTTCCCCTCTTCAGGGGTGCCAGAGGCCACACCAACAATCTCATGATAATAATGCTTCACAGCTTCTCCAGGCATGATGGCAAGGCTTTCCTGGGGCTCATCTCCTTCACATCCCACAACAACACTATGGGACAGGTTCTGCAAGTACAGCCATTTTGCAGAGGGGAAAGTGGGGACTCTTGGAGGGTAACCACCTAGGTTCACACAGCTGATAAAGGGGCGGGCTGAGGCGCAAACCAAAGTAAGTCTGGCTGATAACACAGCCTGAGCCTTCCGTCTCTGGGAGATGCTGCTTTACTTGGAAAGTTGGGAATCTGGCACCAGGACTCCCGCAAGTCGTTTGGAGAGCCTGATGTCATCCATCTGTGGAGGTTTCTGGGAGATCTAAAATATTTTTTCCTTGGCTTCAGCTAAATTGAGGTTATAAAGGAAAAAGCTCCAATGCCCCAGCTACTCCCACAATGTTCTAATCTAGTGTCCCTGAGGCCACGTGTGGTGGCTCGGGAGGCTGAGGTAGGCGGATCACCTGAGGTCAGGAGCACGAGACCAGCCTGGCCAACACAGAGAAACCCCTTCTCTACTAAAAACACAAAAATTAGCTGGGCATGGTGGCAGGCGCTTGTAATTCCAGCTACTTGGGAGGCTGAGGCAGGAGAATCGCTTGAACCCGGGAGGCAGAAGTTGCAGTGAGCCGAGATTGCACCATTGCATTCCAGCCTGGGCGACAGAGCAAGATTCTGTCTCAAAAAATAAAATAAAATAATAAAATTAAAAACTAGAGTCCCTGAGACACAGGGATGGCAGCGCCTAAAGTCATCAGGAAGCTGATGCCCAGCCTGGGGACGGGAGTGGGGGCGAGGGGTGCCAATGAGGGAATCAATGCAGCTCACATCTCTCGGTCACCACACTGGTGGCAGATTGCCTCTCAGAGGGACAAATAACTCTATCTTCCCTCAGAAAAGCCCACAGCTCAGGCTCCCACAGCTTACCTGACTGCCCCACATGCCTCGTTCCATAAGAGTCAAAAATAAAACCAGCTGCTGCCATCGTCAGTTGGGGAGGATGCGGGGGTGGGAGGACCAGGATGTCAAGCCCTCCAGGCCCCAGATGGAAGCTGCCTCCACGAACTGAAGGGAATGCTCACAGCATGCAGGCATGATGCAGGCAGTCTACACCCCAGGCTGCCCACTTAGTGCGGCTACACCCGTTCTGTGCATTCCACCCTCATGCTCTGCCAGCTGAGCGCTCTTTCACCCAGGATGACCCTGGATTTTCCCCTTGGGGTCCCCAGCACCACGCATGGAGTCAGGCACGTAGCTAGCACTCCTCCGGAGGTGCCAAGAGGCACTTGAAATTCCCTCCAGCAGGAAGAGAGTGACCTGGTCATGCCTGAAGCCTCACATGGTGTGTACACCTACACACACACACACACACCACACACATACACTCACCTAGCCAACACAAAAGATCCTTCTTCCCTTCATTCTCCAGTTTGGAGGAGGGCACTGTCCCCCAACACACTTTCCAGCCAACCTGACTGTTGGCTCTCCAAAGAGGAGTAAGATGTGGGCCCCGTAGGGGCAGAGCTGACTGTTCCAGGTTGGACCTTTGGGCCTAGGACCAGAGGAGGAGGGAGGTGACAGAGGCAGCAACTGCATTCCAATGCCTCCCTGACATGACACCCAAACACACCCTGACATGATACCTTACACTGGGAAAACAAGGCATGCAGCTCTGAGCAGTCATGCAGGTGGTGTGAGCTGACTCCACCACTGCTCCTGGCAGAGCTGGGGTTTATTCAACAATGAGAGAGGAAAGTGACGGTGGGCAGGAGATGTGGGCTGAGCTCCAGGAAGCTGCTGAGCCTGGGAGGGAGCCTCCAGGGACCTTTCTGGGATCTAGAGAGAACTCTTCAGTTCTTTGCAGAGGCAGCTTCCTTCTAGGGAAAGTGGATGGTTCCCCAGGTGATCTCAGTGAGGCAACAGAAGCTTCCTGCCCTCCTCAGCCAAAAACAGCAGGAGGACTTCTGAGTGGGAGGCTAGGAACCCAGACTGGAGTGAGCCAGAAGGGAGAGCACCGGAGTTCTAGTCCTGCTATCACTTGCTGTGATCTTGGACAAATCACTCCCCGCTTGGGACCTCATTTCTTCATCTTCCAAGTAAGAGAAATGGGCAAGATCAGAGGGCAGCCAATTAGTTTCACCTCAAGGTGCCATTGCCAACTGATAGGTAGTAACTTCCTAAAGATACTCAGTTTTGTTTTTCAGAAAGACTCTGAGACCACGTCTGGGCTCGTGATCAATGAACAGTGTCTGCCATGGGTACAGGATGGGAGAGTGTTATGATCAATTAGTGATGTCTGCTGTAGGCATGACTGGGAGATGGCAACATGAGTGCTAGACACTTGTCATCCTGCTAGATGATCTCTAAGAGCTTCCTGATTGGAAAACTTACAATTCCACCACTGATTTCCCAGCGGACACAGTTAATATCAGTTGACAAACATATACCTCCCATATTGTACTATTTGCACACAGCTGATTTCTCTCCCAGAAAGGGACATTCTCAGCCCTGCTGGACAATCACTGGGGGAGCAGTGATGGCCCCAAGGCTCCTAGTGTTCACACTCATGTCACCTAGAAGTTTAGAGCCAGTGAACAGCGCCAAGGTTTGATACCCAGAGGATACTCCAGCTTCTTACAGTTTTCCTCAGTTTACAAAAGAGCTTCCCCCACTGAATGAAAATCCCACCTTGACCCCATGGAGAGGCTGGGGAGCCAGCAAAGGGCAGAGATGGCTTTTGATTTCCTAGTGCACAAATGGGGGTCTGATCTGACCGGGTCTTGAGTCCATTAGCAACAGGATATGGCTGAACACCCTGTGAACACTCTGTGAACACCTGGGCCTGGATCAAATGCACACAACCATCCAAAATGAGGCTCACAGAGCGAGTCCTCATCTATATAGGAAAGGTGGGATTTCCCAAGCACATCTACAGCACGGTGCATATCTGACAACTCCCAGTGGCTTTTCAGTGTCACACAAGTTCCCCAGCTCTCTTGATATCCACAGGCTCTGGCTGGGTGGAAAGTTCTTCTGAGGGCAGGCCCCAGTGTGGTGGCTCTCAGGGCCTGGGCTCAGCCCTCTGGGTCTTCTTTCCCTTCATGCACAGATATGCAGAGGCCTCTCCCAGATGCTCTATCCCTGCTGCCACCGCCCTCCTTCCATACCTCTCTCCATCTGTTTGGAACCAGGTCCTGAGTTGCTCTGGACCTGAGAGGCCCCCACAAGCACAAGGGTCTTCCTAAACCCACCAGGTTGGGAAACTGCAAAAGTTGCAAACTCCATCTGCTCACAGGGGAAAAAAGACCAACCCAAACTTTTCCCAACACTCTAGCTGGACACCAGGTAACCCCAGGATTCAAACTCAATGCTAAGTGGCTTTCCCATCCTGAGCCTGCCCCGAGGTGCCAGTTCACCCAAGTCTTCCCCTCCCAATATTTCATAACCCCCTCACCTGCCAACAGGATCTGCCAAAGGGGAACTCGGGAGAGGCGGGAGGAAGCTGGAGTTCATACTCGGGCATAGGTTGAAAGAGCACTGGAGCACAGCCAGCTCCCAGGCGGAGGGGAGCCAGCTGGGGAATTCCCTAAAGCCAATGGAAGCACCACGAGGCTCCTGGAGCCCCTCTGTGTTCCTTCTGGAATCAAAGATGCCTCTTTCCAGGAGCAAGGAGAATCTGTCAACTAATAATTACTATTTTAAAAACAATGTTTTCCTAACAGCATTGTTGGAAGGGAAATAGGTCTGTAATTAAACTTTGGAGGTGAAAAACATTTATCCAGAAAACCTTTAACACTGCCTTGTGCCTCTCCTGCCTGGAGGCAGACCAGGCTATTTGATGAAAGTGATGTTTATATTAACGGGGGACAGGAAGAAACCTCTGTCTCTAGAAGAGCAGGCTCTCTGGTTTTTTGGAGTTTTAAGTTTCTGAGGGCCTCACTGGTGACATGCCGGCTCCCCCGTCTAGAGTCTGTGCAGTCCTATCCTAAAGGCTTTCTTTAGGGACTGTCTCGTTTTATTTTTCCTGTCACCCAGTGAGGCAGGTATTATTCTACACCCCATTATACAGATGAGAAATCAAGCACAGAGAGGTTAAATCATTCATCAAAGCTTAGACAGTAAGTGCTGGGGCTGGTCTTGAAACCCGGCCGCCCTGGCCCTGGTGCGCATGCCCTGAGCCACTGTGCCCCAGCCCCGCACAGCTCTGAGTACAGTTTCGTCATGACACAAGAACCCCTGCCCAAGTGCTTCCTGCCCCAATATGTTGTTTGCAGATTTGAAGTAATATCTGAATACAAGATTCCAGTTGGACAAGATAATTTGGACAGGTCCCTGGGGTTGGTTGTACTAGGATCTAACCAGTTTACATTCCACAGGAATGATCTAGAATGATGGTCCAGGAAATATGAGGTAATGTGATCTTTATAATGAGTTTCATGTTCTGCTTGTTAGATATGCTCTTATGTTTTTTTTCACCTGTGTTTTCTGTCCCATTATACCGTAATGACCAGGAAAGACATATTTTATTTTCGACTTACCACCTACCCTAGATCCCCTATAGGTGTGTCTTTAATTCTTCAACATTAATGTTGCAAGTAATACATGAATACATTCTCCTTTTCTAAAAAAGTAAAACATTAAGATAAGGCTAAGGTTCCCCCTTGATCAGGCCCTTCCTCCCACTGATATCCCTAACCCCCCATCTGGAGATGACTCTGATACCAATCTGGAGTACAGCTTTCCAGATGGAAAAAAAAAATTACATTCATATGCTGTGTATGTACCTGCAAAATATATATATCTTGTTGGGTTGTTTAGGGGGGTATAATTGTTACCATACTGTAAATACTGTTTTGAGACTTGCGGCCAGGCGCAGTGGCTCACGCCTGTACTTCCAGCACTTTGGGAGGCTATGGTGGGCAGATCACCTGAGGTCAGGAGTTCGAGACCAGCCTGGTCAACATAGTGAAACCCCATCTCTACCAAAAAAAATACAAAAATTAGCCAGGTCAGGAGGCTGAGGCAGGAGAATCGCATGAATCTGGGAGGCAGAGGTTGCAGTGAGCCAAGATCACACCACTGCACGCCAAAGAGGGCAACAGAGCGAGACTCCATCCCCTCAAAATAAATAAATGAATAAATAAAAGAAACTTGCATTGTTTGTTTATGAGTGTTTCCTGGAGATCCACCCACGGATGGACGAGACCATCTCATTTGCTTTGACTGTTGTACTAAGTGCTGTGAGAATACCATAGTTGACTTAGCAACTCTGTACAGTAGGCTGTTTCCCATTTTCGCCATGGCAAACAACATGAGGCTCCTCTCAGTGCTTGCCTGGGACCAGCACCCGACCTCAGTCAAGGCCGATGCTCTCCTCTGTCTAGGGCGTGTGAGCCCTCACAATGACCACGCTCACCACATTGTGGAGCTGGCACTGTGCCACGCTAGGTATGCTGGAACTCTCTGCAATCTTTGGTACAAGATCATTCTTAGAATTTAGCAGGTTCCCTCCCTAGACAGTGGCCCCCTTGCTTTAGTCTAGGGTCAGTGATCTCAAACAAATTCCCTCGATGATTAAAAGGCAGAGTGCCCGCAGAAGAGACATTTCCCTCTCTTTTCTGCTTTCAGGTTGGTTCTTGGAACACACCGGAATCACCCCAGGCTGACCTCAGCTGAGGCCTGCTCTGGACATTAAACCAAACGAAAGCTTATATAAATTTAATGAAGAGAAAAATTAACATAGTTTGTTACCTGCAAAGTGAGGCACTTGGAACAAGAACTCTAACTCTAAACATGCAATGATCCATAAAGCTCCATAAGTAACATCATTACACACCCACACCCACATACACATTCATTCCAAGGCTGGTTATTGGTAATTCAGGAATTATAATTTTTTCACCCATCATGAGGTAGGCTGTTGGAGCTCTGGAAAGTGAGTGTGACCCTGGGGTGGGGTGCAGTGGGGTGCATGGGTGGAGAGTCTAGACAGATGAATAAGGAAGAAAGAGAAAAGCTTGTCAGAACAGGTTGGGTCCTTCAGAGCCAATGAGCAAACTGAACAACCTTCTTAACTCTTATCTTCCAAGTGGTTCAGGGGAAGCTATAGGGCTGCTCTCAGCTCTGATCAAATATTGACCCTGTGCACTCGCTGGCCAGAGTTCAGACTAAAGCACCAGCAGCACGGTGGGGTGGTGTTTGCAGAGCAATTACCATCACCCACTGCCTTGTAGGTCAGGTTGTGAAACAACCTTCCACGGAGCCAGGGCTTCAGAGAGCCTTCCGGCCCCTCCTCAGCGGGACCAGGAAGGAGCTGTGCAAGGAAATGGACAAAGGCTGGAAATGTGGTCCAGCCACCGGTGAGAAAGCAACTGAAAAGGGCATCTGCGGCCCCTCTTCCCACCTGAACTGTACCTCCAAGCAACCCAGGCCCTTTCTCACCAAATGGGCCTCAACATTAGGTCCTGTCCTGGTCAGCTTCCCCTGGGACTGGTCCTTTCCCTGGTCAGATAGGGCTGAGCGGTGAGTTATTTTTAGAAGAAATCAATTTCCACTTGGAGACTAACAGCCTCACCTCTTCCCTGTTCTTAACTTGACATCTGAAAGGCTCTTAGAAGCCCTCTCGGGAAACTGACCTGCTTTCAGAAGAAGTGTTTAGAATAGCTGCTGAGCTGAAACGCTCTAAGGATGGGCAAACTGCAGGAGAATAATCTCCCTCTTCTTGCCGGGGTCCTAGAAGATTTCAGAGGGCAAGTTGGGAAGGGGCTGGCAGTTGGCAGATCACTGTAGGGTGGGCAGAGAGCCGGCTCAAGCCTGTTGTGTGTTCCTGGTTGTCTAAACTAGCCATCTAATAGAACTTTCTGTGATAATAGAAATGTTCATATCTGCCCAACACACAACCACAAGCCACAGTGGCCACTGAGTACTTGTGATATAGCAAGTGCAACCAAGGAACTCTAAACATTTAGTTTTATTTCATTTCATTTTTAAAATTTAATTTCAAAAATTTTTAATTAACTTTAAATAGCCACATGTTGCTAGTGGCCACTGCCCTGGACAGTACAACTTTGAAGCCTTTATACCTGGGGCTTCTGAGTGGGCAGGAAGAGCGGCTGGGTTCAGTGCGCAGCCCCTGTGTGTGTGTCTGGATCTGAAGGCTCATGGTAGATGATACGGGGAGAGAAGAAGGTCTGGGGAAGAGCAGAGGGCATTATCCTGGTGCTCATGGATGGATTTCAGGGGGGTATGAATAACCAAAACGGTTATTAGAATTACAGATGCACATTCATGCACTTGCCTGGGGAGTCTTTGGCTTTCATTAGAAGCACAAAAGAATCTCTGATCTTGAAAGTAAAATAAGATACAATAACATTGATGTGTCAGATAAAACTCACTTCTTCAGGAAGCCTCCCCTGATCCCAGAGTATAAGGTTTCCCTATAATATGTCTACAGCACCTTCCTTTGTTACATCTGGAATGGCGTAAAACAATATTGTTTGTCTTTGTTTTTTAACTAAAATCTGTCTTCCCTCACTAAGCTGTGAGACCCATAAAGGCAAAAACCAGATCTGCTTTGGATCATCAATGTGTCCCAGAGCCGGCACACTGCCTGGATGTACAAGGTAGACACTTAATACTGGAAGGATGGGAGGAAGGAAAGGAGGGAAGGAGGGACGGAGGAGAGAAGGAGGGACAGAGGAGAGAAGGAAGGAGGGAGGGAGGGAGGAAGGAAGAAAGGAGAGAAGGAGGGAGGGAGAGAGGGAGGGAAGGAGGGAGGGAAGGAGAAAGGAAAGGAGGGAAGGGAGGGAGGGAGGGAGGAAGAAAGGAAGGAAGGAGAGAAGGAAGGAGGGAGGGAGGGAGGAAGGAAGGATTTTTTTGTAGAGCCAGGGTCTTGCCACATTGCCCAGGCTGATCTTGAACTACTGAGCTCAAGCAATCCTCCCAAGTTGGCCTCTCGAAGTGCTGGGATTATGGGCATGAGCTGCCACCATACCTAGTACTCATACTTATTCTTTAAAAAGCATTTGCTGTTTACCTGGAATGTAAATTTAATTGGACATCTCATATTTATCTGGCAACCCTAATCTAAGTTCTCACAGGTAGCAGGGAAGCTGTGAGTGAAGAAGGTGGGTGGTGGTTTGGGAAGGGGGCGCTAAGATCAATGCCTCTGCTCTGCAGGGTCCTACGGCTTCAGAAAGCATGGAATGAGCCGTCACCAGGTGATGGTGGGGGCAGTTCTCTCCGTCTCTCCCCACCCTCCGACTTCCCCCATTCCCTGTGAACAGCTCCCCAGTGCACCACCAGAGTTCTAAGTACCCTGTCCTGAATGCCATGAGTCACCCCAAAGGGACAGCGAACCGTCTCCAAGGACAAGCCTCAGCTCTTGGCTCCTCCTGCTTGCTGCTGCCTCAGGGCTGGCATGTACCTGAGACTGTTCATTTCCAAGGATCTACTGAGAGCTTCACACGCAGGGCAGTTAGATAATAACCAGAGAAAATTGTCTGCTTCAGATCTTAGTATCCGGGAAGGGGTGGAAAGTACAGGGGTGGGGGGTCAGAAGAGCTGTGCTGATGTAGAAGCTGCCGTGGGGAGAAACGGATAAACTGAAGAGTGTGGGGTTTCTGTTCAGATGACAGAGCACCCTTCAAGTGCTTCCTGGCCTCATGGCCGCAGAGTGGGAAGGGCAGGGTGCAGGTGTCCATCTCCCTGTGTGTCCTCAGATGGAGAAACAGAGGGTCCGTGTGCTGTTCCGAATGAAATTGGATCTGTACAAACCCCCCGATGGCCTTCAACTCACAGCCAGAGAGGGTCAGGGACCACTTGGGATCACTTTGCTTGTGGTTCCCGGGCTGTGTGACAGGTTGGAACCCAAGGCCACCTCATGGGTACCTGGCCTTCGGGAGCAAAGGAAAACATCTGAAGAGGGAGAGAGAAGAGAGGGAAGGACAGGGAGACCCATGTTGGGGTGCAGGCAACCAACTTGTGCAGGGTGGGGGCGGGGAGAACTAGAGGTCTATCAAAGGGGTGACCAGGCCTCCTGTTGTTATCTGAATAGACCCCCAAAATGCTGCCCAAGTAATACTGGATGTGAATGTATGATTCATGATCTAAACTTGTTGAGTTCGGCAGTTTTTGTCGTTGTTGTTTTTTTGAGACAGGGCCTCACTGTCACCCATGCTGGAGTGCAGTGGTGCAATCATAGCTCACTGCAGTCACAACCTCCCGGGCTCAAGCGATCCTCCCACCTCAGCCTCCTGAGTAGCTGGAACTACATGCACACCATCACCCCTGGCTAATCAGCAGGTCCTCACTGGGAGTCCACAAGGGGTCTGTGAACACTTGCCACCATAAGTAAAAATGGATCCGCTCTTTTTCTGGAGAGAGGGCTTCCATCAGATTCCCAGGCAGGTCTGTGGCCCTCAGGAGGCTTAGAACCAGGAGTTGGTGAAGCCACGGGAGCAGCTGGCTGGAGGAGGGCCTGGTGAACCTGGGACTTCCAGGGTCAGCCAAAAATAAAAGAAGCAAAACACATCTGATAGCTGTCCCTGGGCCACACCCCAGCTCCCAATGGGTTTCCCATGCTGGCAGGGACCGGGCACAGAGAGCTCACCGCAGAGTAACGCCAAGTGAGGGAAGCCATAAAGCAACATCAGGGATTGGGTCCCCAGCCCCTAGGCGCCCCCCAGCCATGCAGCCCAACATCCCTGTGACCTGGAAACACCAGGCAACTCACCAGGCAACTAAATGTTGGGAGAAACCTGGATTCACTCATTCAATCCTCCTAACAAGCCTACCGGGTAGGCACTATTCGAACCTTCACACCACAGCTGAGGAAAGCAAGCCTAGAGAAGTGAAGGAACCTGTCCGGACTTACACGGTGACAGCCCATAACCAGTCCCAGGCAATGTGCCCGCAGCGCCTAAACTCTAAGCCACGCTCTTCACAACCTCTCAGAGACATGTGTTCTGAGGTGCACCAACGACCAGAGATGGAGTTAGCAAATCCCTTCGTTCTTCCTCTATACAATCCACCACACTAAAATCGGCAACCTGATAAATAAGCAAGGCTTTTCAAAATGAACGCCAGTGAAACGCATTATGGCAGGTAAAATGGGTTCACAAAGATACCATGCTTGGCTCATAATTTCCAAAGACCTATTCCAACCCTTTCCCAAACTGCATCTACAGGTCAGCAATGACCCACAGGGACAAGCCTGATCAAGCTCACGGCCACTGCCAAGCTAGGTCCAGCACACTGCACTAGCTGCTCCCTGCCTGTATACACCCTTTCCACACACAGGGAATGAGCCCTCCCGGCGGGAGCAGCATTCCTTTCTCCTGAGATTCTGCAGTGCGGGAGGGGGTGGGGGACCAGAACAGAAGAGGGGGAAGAAAAGTTCTGATTTGGAAGTTTCCACTGGCTTTCAGGCACCCTCCAGCTCATCAATGAGTCCTTTCAGGGTTCCCTCTCCCCAACTGAGTTATCACTTCCTGTCCAGCACACTGCACCCATTGATGGGGTATCAGCAAACCCCACAGCTTACGCCGGACCCAAGGAGACTGGACATGCATTGAAGAGGGAAGAGGAAGAAGGCAGGGGAGTAAGGACTTTCAATCCCATATTCCATAAGATATTTAATCCTATATGTTGGATTCGAGAGGATCTGTCATACAGGAAGCTGGCTCACCCTTGGCTTGTCTTATAGGTAGGGCAATGAGGACAATGAGATAGAATCAGGTACCAGGGGGCAAGCGCAGGGCGCCCAAGATGACCTCTTCAAGATGACTGACGACCAAAGGCCTGCCAAGAAAGGAGTGGACCCTGGCTGTGAGGGTAGAAGTGGGTGTCTCTCTGCGTTTTTATTGGCCTAAACCAGGCTCACAGCCCCGAGGAGGAATCTAGAACATCTTGGCTCGACCTGGAAGGGTTGCTGTTCATCTCATACTGATTCTCCCTTTTCTGGTACTTGCCTGTGATCCACAGAGGTGAGCTCCCTAGCGGCCATGTCTGTGCTAAGAGGCCCTTGACGCCCAGCCATACTGATTGGTCCAGAGAGGGCACCTGACCCAAGCCAGACCAATCAGAATCTCCCTGGGATTTTTCAACTTGGAACTGGGAAAGAGTCAATCTCTCCTCTGTTGGGAGCCAAAAGCTATAAAATTCTAGAGCTGTTGACAGCCATGTTCCTCGGGGTGTGAGGTAACAGAAGCCGAGGGCGGCACCAGAGGGAAGCAGAGACAAGACAGGGGGAGAGAAGATCCTGGTTTCAGGTTGTAAGGTCTGACCACACCGTGGAGGGCATGGCGAACCCCATGAACTTCCCGTACACCTCTGGAGTGCCTTCTGGAATTAGAAAACCTGAATGGCTGTGAGATCACTGAAAGAAGAAGAAATGATCAACCCCTGTGGCGCCTACTTAACTGAGACGTTCTTGATTGTTTCTTATTCCTGCCTCAATTGACAAGGCCATTGGACTTTGTAACCGACCTTGGCCAACCTGGTGACACCACACCCTACGACCCCCTCCCAGCTTGGCCAACTGTGACTCCACACCCTACAACGCCCTCCCAGCTTGCAAACCTACGAGCCTCTCCCAGCTTCCAAAAAACCCCCCTAAACTGTAACTTTCCACCGCCCACCCCAAACCTATAAAACCAACTCCCATCCCACCGCCCTTCACTGATTCCATTATCGGCCTCAGCCCGCCTGCACCCAGGTGAATAAACAGCCTTGTTGCTCGCACAAAGCCTGTTTAGGGGTTCTCTTCATTCAGTGTGCGCGTTTTAACACAGGTATTCCTGTAGGCGTCTGCCTCACTGCCCTTCTCGCTATGTGGTCGGCTGCACAAGCTTCCCTGGTCCCTCCTCCAATCAAGTCTCCTTTGTGTCTAAGCCAGTGCGAGTGTAAAACTATCACTTGCAACCCAAAGAGGCCTAACTAAATTAGCTGGCACCAAGGGGGTGTCTACAGGGGTAGCTGCGGGACTCACACCACACTACCATCCCCCTTGTGAACGTGCCCATGTGTCTTAGAGACACACACCTACCACGTACACATACAAACTGGGTGGCAAGTGCCTCGTTCGGTCAGACAGACACCGTGATAGGTATGCCTAGTTTGTGCCTGTAGTTCAAAAAATTGCTTATTTTCTGTTTCAGTCTTCCCTGCGTGTTTGCTTTTCTTTGCCTGCAATGATGTGGTGGCTCTGTCTCACCCTGGATGTTTATAGACACACGCCTGCTCAGGCACCCAGCACCTTACCACCATCCTCCCACCATCCTCCCACCATCCTCCCACCTCTCCACCACCGTTTCCTACCCCGCAGGCAAGGGAGGGTGACAAAGCGTGACTGTTAAGACCATCAGAGGAGGCCAAGATTGAGACAAGCCCAGCTCTACCTTCAGGCTTCCCTCCTCTGTCCCTCTGCTCCCACCTGGACTCTGATCCTGATGGGTCTGTTGGGGGCTTCCTGGATGAGGATAGCTTGGGGGCTCCCTGGATGAGCGAGGGTAAGAGAGAGGCCAGCCCACCAGAGAGACTCGGGCCACTGTCAGAGCTCCGACCAACTCACCTGCAGGTCAAAGAACTTGCTGTACCTCCGGTAGATGGTCTGGGAGGTAGAGTCGGACCAGGTCACATTGATGATGTATACCTGTGGGAAAAAGGTAACAATAGGTAAGCAAAGCTGGGTTTCAGGCTGTGCCAGGCATCATGTAACATG
Source organism: Cacajao melanocephalus (assembly GCA_963573385.1). NCBI lineage: Eukaryota > Metazoa > Chordata > Mammalia > Primates > Pitheciidae > Cacajao > Cacajao melanocephalus. Next base: position 34,798 of record CAUYLG010001211.1, on the reverse strand, counting down.
ACTGCAGGTGTTCCATATGGCCAGGACCACTCTTCTCATTTGTCCCTAGGGCCTAGCACAGCATCAGCTACCATGTGGATGCTACAATATATGTCTAAACACACACACACACACACACACATACACACACACACACACACACACACACACCCCTAGAGGGATATTTCTTCAAATGCCAACAATGATTATCTTAGGAAGGCAGGATCAGAGCGAGTAGTTTTAATTTCTTTCTTTTTATTTGTATATTTTTTGTACAATAAACATAAAATTTAGGTCATTACATTTTTGTTTGTTTTTGAGACAGAGTCTTGTTCTGTCGCCCACGCTGGAGTGCAGTGGCATGATCTTGGCTCACCACAACCTCCAGCTCCCCGGTTCAAGTGATTCTCCTGCCTCAGCCTCCTGAGTAGCTGGGATTACAGATGCCTGCCACCATGCCCAGCTAGTTCTTGTATTTTTAGTAGAGACGGGGTTTCACCATGCTGGCCAGGCTGGTCTCAAACTCCTGACCTCAGGTGATCTACCTGCCTCGGCTTCCCAAACTGCTGGGATTACAGGCATGAGCCACCCAGCTTTTTTAGATAGCTAATTTTCACTTGATTTGCAAACTTTAGAGTAAATGAGATTGTATGAGAGGCCTTCCAAAATTGCAGGTGGACCCCACTCTCTGAAATTCTGCTGACCTGGGTTTTGAGGGCTTGGACATTTACACTTTTAACAAATCCCAGGCTATTTTACTGCAGTGGATCCTCGGAACTGACTCTGAAAAGCCCTTCGGGCGACCAGAAGCACTCAGAGATGTGTGGTTCATCTCAGCATCCCTGTCTTTGCTCAGTGCCTGGCACAGAGCAGGTGCTCAGAAAACACTTTGCTATGTTGAACAAACACACTGGTCTTCTGGATGAGAAACGGATTTGAAGAAGAGGCGTCAGCACATGGGACATTAGAAAACTTTTCTCTTTGGGAGCCTCACAATGAAGTCATTTTGGGGCCAGGCTGTCGCCCTGGTTCTCAAGTCTCCATCAGGCTCTTCAGGAGCTCAGCCTTCCACTCTGGAAGGCTGAACTGGGTCAGGAATCCCTGGAGAAGGAGGGAAAGCCACCCCCCCCCCACCCTCAGGAGAGAGGCAGTGGCTGGAGGTCCTCAATGGTGGTTCCTAGGCCAGGGCGCCCTTTAGGATCAGCTGGAGGTAGGGGCGGGCTTTCTAAAAATGCAGATTCTTGCGCCTCAGCCTAGTCACTATTTCCCTTAGGTCCACGGGGTGGGGCTGGGGGACTCTACCAGTAAGAACAAAATAGCCAGTGAGGCCAGGGTTCTGGGCCACGATGAGAAGAAGGAACGTCAGCAAGGAGAAGTGGCATTTAGACACCTTGCCATCAGATTGGCCGACTTCCCAGATGCCTGGAACAGCGTTTGCAGCCGGCACAGTGAGGCTTTACGCTTGGCTGCTCAGGTAATACACAAGAAAATGAGCTGAATCCAGTCTCTTCTCCCTGCCTAGCTCTATGACACAGAGGCAGCCTCCGGCCATAGGGAGTTTTTTCTGAAACGTAACCAAGGAGAGGGCCATAAAGCCAAAGCAAACAGGCCTGAGTGCTGCCACTCAGAGATGTGGCATTTATGACACGTGACCCTGAGACAGAACACAAGGTGAAAGGCCACCCCTATCTTCATCAGCTCAAACCAGACTGTTGGCTACTATTATAATAAATGGGGGTATGCTTTGCTTTATATCATCTGTAAATAGATATCACATGATACATCGTAAAACCATTTTGTAACTTAATGTTACCTAACGTTTAGGCAACTAAATGTTACTAGATGCCACATCTATGGGGCAGAGGTCATCCAAGAAAGATGCTGGTAAAGCATAAAGCATTTATTTGCATTAGCTTATTTAATCTTCAGCCCCATGAGGTAGCTACCATTATTCCCATATTGTACAAGAAGAAGGTGAGGCTCAGAGAAGCTAAGTAACTTGCCTGAGGTTACACAGCTAATAAGTTACAGAGCAAAAGACTTGAACCCAGGTCTAGCTGAGTTCTAACACATATGCTCTTAACCGCACCAGACTATTTCCCTGTGTGTAACTTTAACTAAATGGAACTACTTTGATCAGGACTGAATGGCATTGTAAACCAAAAAGTATCTGGAACAAGCCTCAATCAATTTAGAAAGTGGATTTTGCCAAGGTGAAAGGCATACCTGCGATACAGCTTCAGGAGGTCCTGAGGATGTGTGCCCAAGGGGGCCGGGGTACAGCCGGCTTTATACATTTCAGGGAAATACAGTTCATCAATAAATACATATAAGATGTATATTCTTCCATCTGGAAGGGTGAAACAACTCAAAGTGGGAGATGAGGGGCCCCCAGGTCGTAGATGGATTTAAACATACTCTGATTGGTAACAGGTGAAAGAGTTACTATCACTAGAAAGGAGTGTCTGGGTTAAGATAAGGGTTTGTGGAGACCAAGGTTTTATCATGCAGGTGAAGCTTCCAGGCAGCAGGCTTTAGAGAGAGAAGATTGTGTTTCTCATCAGACCTAAGGTCTGCATTGATATTGATGCTGGAGAGTATAATGAAGCATGTCTGATCCCCACGTCCTGTCATCATGGCCCCAATCAGTCTTTCAGGTTCAATTTTAGGGGGCCCCAGGCCGAGGAGGGAGTGCATTTAGATGGTTGCAGGGGGCCTTCAAGTTTTATTTTTGGTTGACACCACCTTTTTAAATAAAGGTGTGGGTGGTCTGAAAAGCCTGCAGAGCCCTTGCTGAGGGAGGGCACCTAGAGGAGCATTCGGGTGCAAAGGTGACTCCAAAAGCCCGAGACCAAGAAGACACAGAACTGGGGGCCCAGACACAAGCAAACGATTAGGAATGCTACAAAATCAAACCGATGCCGAGGACCCCCTCAAACTCAATGCTGTGGGATTTTCCTGGGGTTATAACCTACCCCATCACCCTGCTGACTCCCAGCTCCATCCCCCCTCCCACCTGCATCTCCCCTTCCTACAGATCCTGGGGCAGGAGCAGAGGCTGACCCTGTACCAGGTGCGGTCTCCCTGACCTCCGCCTGAGCAGCTAAATGTAAGGAGGCCCCAAGTGGCATATCTGGCCCTGGAGAGGGGGCTGCACTTGCCCGCAGGACATTAGATATCAGCCTTTCTCCAGAACCAACCAAGCGGAGGGGAAGGGCTTAACTGAGGCTTAACACACATCCCCCATCCCACTAGCAATTAGGCTTTCTTTCACCTCCCAGAGAGAATGAATCACAGGCTCACAGCCCCTGGCAGCTGGGAGGGTCCAGGGAGGCCTCTCCTTTATCAGAGGAGAAACCCAGGGGCCAGGGCAGTGATTTGCCAAGGATGGTGCATGGCCAGGTAGGAAGCAGCAGACTCTGGAGTCAGCCACACGTGGGTGCAGCACCCTCCCAGCATGCTCCTTATTGGCTGCAAGACCCCAGCCCAGTCACTCAGGCCTTCAGACTCCTCCTCTATACAAAGGACACAACCTTCAGGGCTGCCAGGACTGATGCAGACACGGTTCTCACTGGAGTGTGCTCACACCCATTGGTGGCAGAGCTGGGACAGGAACCCAGATGTCCGACTTCCCAGCCTAGCCTGGGACTACTCCACACGTGACACCCTCTACTCTTCAGAAATGTTGAAAATTAGCAGGGCACGATGGCTCGTGCCTGTAATCCCAGTACTCTGGAAGGCCAAGGCAAGAGGATCGCTTGAGCCCAAGAATTTGAGACCAGCCTGGACAACATAGTGAGACTCTGTCTCTATTTTAAAACTAAAAGTTGAAAATTCACAGAAAGTCATCTCTGTTTAACCCTTGGCCTAAACCCACATTAAAGGTACACCCCACTGGAGAACCAGCCAGAGGGAAGAGCTGACAGAGAGCTGTCCTTGTGGCCCTTGTCAGCCGCAGCCATCCGGCGAGGATATAGCCATGCTGCCCCCCAAAAGCAGTTCTTTCCTTATTTGGCAAAGGATTGTTCCTAATATCTTGCACCCAACTTTCTATGCCCTGAGCAGCCATGAATGTGACTCATGTGAAGGGTAGGGAAGCGAGCCCCCATTCCCAGGTTCTCCCAAACTTCAGGGATTTACCAGAGGCCCCCAGCCTACCCCCTGGATAGAGTCTAAATCTTAGGTTGAGGAAATGGCAAGAGATCTCCCTGGAGATAAGCCTAGAAATATGAGGACAATCTCCAGACCCCTCTCTCTCTCATCTGCTTTCTTCCAAACCTTGGACATTTGAGATGATCACTCCAGACGGATGATGGACACACAGAATCCCACCCCAGCCCATGCCTATCTCCTTACCCCAACACCAAAGCGTCTTAAGTCTCCCTGAGCTGGCCTTGCCAGCACTGGAAATTTCAGAGAGAAACTGCAGAGAAAGAACAGGTGACAGGGAAGGGGGACAGGGCAGAGGTCATCCAAGAAAGCCAGCTCAGTTTACAAGCCTATGTCAGGGGCCCATATAGACTCTCCTCCAGCCTCAAGAGCAGTCAAGATAACATTACCAGCAGCTGCATCTCAAGAAAGGTTTGGCAATTAAATATCCTGCTTCCAAACCCTTTACTTGGGTTTATGTTTCATGGGTGGAGTTTCTCTTCTTTCTGGATTTTAAAAACCCAAGGAATTGTATTTCCCCTGTCTCCAGCCATTTCAGACAGATGGTAGGCATCTACGAAGGCTGGCTAGAGGCTAACAACTGCTTCCAGCTCCCCACCGGGTCAGCCCAGACTGAGGAGATGCAGGGGCTCAGGCCCTCCCACCATGCTCACCCTTGATGGAGGAGTGGAATCATCACCACGGACACCGCATGGGAACTCTCGCTGCACACCCGGTGCGACGCTCTGGCCCAATCAGCCCCACCCATCCGGAGGTCATCTTGGGCTGCCTTCTCTCTGCTTAGCTCACAAGGCCCAGCAATGTCTGAGGCTTCCAAAATTGCCTTCCCAGTGGGTGCTTCTGTCCTCTATTAGCCTTGCTCCTTCCAACAAGAAAATGACTTTGATGCAAACCAGACTTCAAGTGCAGCTCCAGAGCACTGAGAATGAAGCCCAGCCCGGTTCCTGTGGAGGGATGCCCACGATCTGATCCCGGCTGGGACCAATTAGCAACTGCAAACGTACAGCCCAACCATTCCTAGAAGACCTAGGCCCCGCCCTGTGTTTAATTAGAAAGTACTGGCTGGGCGGGGTGGCTCACGCCTGTAATCCCAGCACTTTGGGAGGCCGAGGTGGGCGGATCACGAGGTCAAGAGATTGAGAGCATCCTGGCCAACATAGTGAAACCCCGTCTCTACTAAAAATACAAAAATTAGCTGGGCGTGGCGGTGTGCGCTTGTAGTCCCTGCTACTCGGGAGGCTGAGGCAGGAGACTCGCTTGAACCTGGGAGGCGGAATGCAGTGAGCTGAGATCAGGCCACTGCACTCCAGCCTGGTGACAGAGTGAGACTCTGTCTCAAAAAAACAAAACAAAACAAGAAAGTGCTGGGAAGTACCTCTTGCCCCCTTGGCTACAAAACGTACAGTGAGAGCAAGGAGTTAGGAACTATGGAGGGACTTGCATGTCTCCATGGTACTGTGGTTCCATTTACTGAGGAAGGCTTACTTTCCCTGAACCCCTACCAGCTGCCCCTGGCCCCAGGCCCCAGGCCCCAGGCCAAATAGAAACTCAATGGCAGTCTTCCTTCACCTGCTCACATGCCCATGGGGCTGGGACCAGCTGCCTGCCCTAGGGCCATTGCATACAGATGGGGAAGTTGCTTACTGTCCAGTGGTTCCCTAGTCAAGTGGACAACTAGCTGTGAAATCTAACCTATACTTCATACCCCAAACTGTGCACCCTGGCTCAGGACTGCAGCCACGCCGAGAAAAGCATGCCTTATTCTAATGTACACACGCCTTACTCCCTTGGGTGGGCAGTCACTGCTCTCGAGGGTCCTTGCGGTCATAGGATCTCTTCAGGATCCCCAGCTCTTTAACTTATCCAAATCTTCAGAGTCTGGGGATGCGGGGATAGCTAACATTTGGACTGACTGCTAAAGCATATGGTCCTAGAAATCAACATGAACGTGACTGAACAGCCAGGAAAAGGGAGTTCATGTTTGCGGACGCGACCACTGCTCTGGATTCCTGGTGGAGTTTATCATGTCAGGCTCTTACCCAAGAAGATGATGCCAGCCCGTCTACGGTACTAATAAGCTCTCACCTTCCATTCAAAGTGCCCCATGTACAAGGTTCTATTATGGGGGGTGGTAAGAGGAGGGCACATGTACTCCAAATTAGTCCAGGCTGGTCCCCTAGATCCAGAGCACCCAGCAGGTTACAGGACTCCAGGGCTGCTGCTCCCCGTGTGAGCGGCCAGTGCCCCATCTCCTCCCTGCTGTGGCCCACTACACCCCACCGGGAAGCAGTAAAGGCCCTGGTGTTTAAGACCTCTCTTCTTCTTCTTTTTTTTTTTTTTTTTTTTTTTTTTAGACAGGGTCTGTCTCTGTCACCCAGGCTGGAGTGCAGTGGCGTGATCTCAGCTCACTGCAACCTCCACCTCCTGGGTTCAAGTGATTCTCCTGCTTCAGCCTCCCGAGTAGCTGGGATTACAGGTGTGTGCCATCACACCTGGTTAAGTTTTGTATTTTTAATAGAGACGGGGTTTCACCGTGTTGGCCAGGCTGGTTTGTAACTCCTTGCCTCAAGTGATCCACCTACCTCAGCCTCCCAAAGTGCTGGCATTACAGGTGTGAGCCACTGCGCCCGGCCTAAAGAGCCCTCTTGACATGGCTGCACCAAGATAAAAATCACCCCAAGAGTTCCAACATCTGTTCTGGGCCCCCACTAGCCTAGCCAGTCTGTGACCATCACTTGTGCTCATAGTATGCTTTCCATGATTAGTCAATTATTATATCTGCCTTCATTTGCTAATTGTTGGCTCAGCACACCCAGCTTGACACAGGCTGTGTCGGTCTCTGTTTAACATGGGTGAGTCTATCTCCCTCCCAGGTCTCCCTATCAGCAGAAACTAGCTTCCTCTTCTCCCCCAAGGTTCCCTAGGCCTGCCAGTCTGCTGGACACACTGAGATAATGACTGGCTGATCTACTGCCAGTCAAATTCACTGGCTCTGAAATGCCTAAAAGGTGGCTAGTAGCAACACTTGGAGATTGCCCCCATTCCCAGAAGCAAATCCCTGGTGGCCTAGGAGCAGAACACAAACATCTTTGCCAACCCAAAGCCCTGCCAGCAAAATCAAGTTCAACAGCCTGTGGCCACTTGGCTAAGGCTTCTGAGCTCAGCCTGAGAATGATGAGGACCCTCAGGGTAGGGCCCTATTAAAATTCCAACCCCTCCTCTAGAGTGGGTGTTCATTCTTAGGGTCGGCGGGGAGGTGATGCTGCAGATTTGGGGAACAGCCACCACTTAGAGGCCTGGATGTGGTGGAGGGCGACCTCCATGGTAACACACACTCACAGGTTGACTAATGACCAGACAGCAGGACTTTTCTAGTCCTTGGACCATCTGACACTAGGACTTTGTATTCAGAAGCAGTCACAGTAAATGCAGCAGAAGCAAACCCCAGAAGGGGTCTGGGAGTTGGAGGGGGTATAATGTGCTGGGAGAAGTCTCCTCCCAGAACCACACATCCACCAGTATCCACCAGTCACCTCCAAAACACAGAAGTTTCCCCTGCAGACCTGGGCCAGGTGGACCTTCTCTGGGGAAAAGAGTTTCTAAAAGAGACTCAGAGGAGGGGACAATGGCAGATGCCTCTGCAGTATGGAGCATCATTTGAGAGTGTGTAGCAGGTACCCATCACACCCAGTGCCTGTCTTTGCAGGAATCATGGGTCTCCTTTCATTCATTTATTCATTCATTCGAGAGAGTCTCGCTCTGTCACCCAGGCTGGAGTCCAGTGGCGCCATCTCAGCTCACTGCAACCTCCACCTCCTGGGTTCAAGCGATTTTCCAGCCTCAGCCTCTGCAGTAGCTGGGATTACAGGCATGTGTCACCACACCAGGCTTTTTCTTTTTTTGCATTTTAGTAGAGACGGAGTTTTACCATGTTGGCCAAGCTGGTCTTGAACTCCTGATCTCAGGTGATAGGCCTGCCTAAGCCTCCCAAAGTGCTGGGATTACAGGCATGAGCCACCTCATCCGGCCCCACCATTTATTTAAATGGGAGGGTAATGAGTAGGTGAGAGGGTCTGGAAGAAGCCTCCCTACTGCTGGAACATCTATTTATTCCACTGCAGGAGGAAGACCACAGTAATTATCTTTGGGAGGCTACTGTGAGGATTCAGGGAGCTGACCTTGTGTCTCCTTGTTAGAATGAAAGCCTCCTGAAGAGGGACCTTGGCATCGTCGTGCCCAGTACCGCACTTGACACCTAAGAGATGCTCACTTGCTGTTCCTTTCATCAGTGAAAGAACAAAGCAACCAACAAATACCCAGAGAGTGCTGACCTCGCGCCTGGTTTAGTGCCAACCTAAAGAGAAGATGAGGCAAAGCATCTAACCTCCAGGCCCTTACAGCCTAGCAGGGGCAGCAGGACTCACACTGACAAATCACGGCAGGAAAAGTGCAAGTTGAGTAATGGAGTGCCACGAAGCGGGCCTCAGAAGGGACCAGGGGCCATCTTGGCTTCACAGAGGAGGAAGATGACTTGAAATTCAAATCTATCCACTTGATGGATTTGAATTTTAATCCACACAGGTCCCTGCTGAGTGAGTGAGGGTTTCCTTAGCTATGAAGGGTGGTTTATAATGGCAGCATCCCGGTATACGTGATGATACGCATGGGGCACTTGGCACAGGGCCTGGCAATGTGGAAAGTGGCCCAATGACTGTGGGCTATTTAGACACCCAGGAAGTGAATGGACTTCCTCCCATTTGCCATGAAACTTGGATCATGACACTGAGACTAGAAATAGGAGGGGAGCAGAAAGTAAGACACAGGGACACGGACACATACACACACACACATGGACACAGGCATGGACACACACACACACGGACACAGGCATGGACACACACACACACATACACACACACAGCAGTGGTGGAACCACTACTAATACCAAGGCCAGCCTGGGAGAGCAGAGGAGCAAAAAATAGCTCTGCTGCCCAGTGCTGGGAAAACAATGACGGTCCCCAGGAGCGCCCACTGAAAGGATGAACGTGCTGTGGCTGGCCCCTCTGGGGCTGGATGCTTTTTCTTTTCTTCATGTTTCCTGGAGGGGAAATGAGTGTATAAACTAGGAACTCCCAGGATTCACAATCCTACATGGACCTTTCAAAAGTTAGGCAGTCACAGCTCTGTCCTTACAGCCCCTAGAATGAGAAGAAAAACAGCCTAAAGAGTCAGCTCTGCCAAACCTTCTTCCATGCACAAACAACGGGACTGACAGATCGAGAATAACAGAAACACTAATGGCCATGCCAATGTATTGAGTACTGACTAGACTGCAGGCATTGCTAAGCACTTTGTTCAAATTACCTCACTTACTTTTTATAATAATCCTAGAAGAAAAGTATTGTTATCGTCTCCAGCTCATAAATGAAGAAACCAGGGCCCAGAGAGGTAAGTGGTCTACTCGAGGTCATCATATGTGTAGCAAGTAATGAAGCTCAGATTCAAATGCAGCACTTCCCTCTGTAGCTTGAACACTTGGTCCTCTTAAATAACGACAGCAGAGACTGCCTGGAACAAGACAGAGTCCCTGCCACAAGATTTGCCTTGGTGGTTCAGCTAGCTCTGTCAATTGGTGACAGTGACGATGCTCTATCTGTCGACACTGAGGCAGGTGGCTAGGGATCCCTGTGTGGGGATCAGCACTCTATTTTGCATAGTTTAAAATCAATCAGTTCAGTTTCATAAAAAGTCATTATTCTAAGTCTCCGTTCCCCATCCATGAAATGGTGTTAAGAAAACCTGCCTCAAAGTGAAGATTAATGAGAACACAAAAACAACCACGGTGCCCGCAACACTGTAGGTGCTTAGTAAATGTGACTTCCCTTCCCCTGCAAAGTGCCCGGCACAGTCTTTTGCACTCTATGAATTTTAGTCTCTTCCCCTAGAAGATTCTAGGGCACCAATAAGTGTTGGCCCTGGAAAGGAACCCACTTTGCAATCACAGAGTTCTGGGCATGTCCCCACTGGGACGTTCTCCAGAGTACCTGAGAGCATATGCTAGGACCTTTGTACATTCCTCCTTCCAACCCTGCCACCACCCTCTGGTCCCAAGCCAGCCGGGCAGAGCAAACAATGGCTGACCACCTCGGGCCAGCAGGCACTCCAATAGAGAGGCCCAGCAGTGGGCAATGGACATCTTGGGTAATGCCCAGAAGCACAGAGAGGGTGATGGTGTGCCTAGGCCGGGGGGATGAGGCTCACCTTGCAATGGAAAGTAGGGGGAAAAGCTCAATGCTCATGGACATTCAGGAGCTAGAGTCCTGGAAATTAAACAAATGTGTCCTCTCCTGAACCATCAAAAGAATTATACTCCTGGGCTTCCAAAGGGCTTGGAAACAACCCAGTGGGTCTAGGAAAGAGTCAGAAAAGGGGATCCTCATTCCACACACTATCAAATCAATGACGGACCCAGGCCTACTGACCCCGACACATACATCCTGCAACCGTGCCCCACTCCATTGTCAAACCCTGGAGAGAATGGCAAAGGTTAACACACACAGCTTGGTTTCCTCTTCCTGGGAAACACAGCAGCCACTTCCACACACAGCCTGCAGGGGAAATGACCCCTGGGCTTCCTCCCTACCATCTGACATACTCACACCTTCCTCTCTGCTGTGCTCAGCAAAGCTCAACTTTTGACACAGGCAAATCGCTGTCATTAGGAATTTCGTTGCTTGAGAGAGACAGGAACAATCTTTTTGGAGAGCTTTGTGGCAAGTTCTATCGCCAAACTTGCATTGCCTTTGAGTTAGCAATTTGACCACTAAGAATTTATTATGCAACTGTGTGTACACATGTGTGTGTGTGTGTGTATGTATATAAAGATAAGGAGTATTGAATGTCTATTGATTTAAAAAAGGTCAAATAAATTATGGTTCATATACTTACTAAAGATAAGGTGGACTTTTCTATATCATTATGGGAAAAGGTCTATAGTATATTGAGAAAAGAAAAAAAGATCACAAACTATGTATACCGTACAACTACATCTATCTGGGGGGTGGACTGCATAGGGGGAGGTTTGCATTTGTATATGTCTATGTACATTTGAAAGAAAAATACAACAAACTGATAATCATGGTTATCTGCAGGAAATGAAAGAGAAGAGAAATGGGAATGGTTTCGCTTTCTACTTTATAGATTTCTTTTTTTCTTTCTCTTTTTTAGAGACAGGGTCTTGCTCTGTTGCCCAGGCCGGAGTGCAGTGGCACGATCATAGCTCTGTGCAGCCTTGACCTCCTGGGCTCAAGCAGTCCTCCTGCCTCAGCCTCCCCAGTAGCTGGGACTATCAGCATGTGCCACCATGCTTGGATAATTTATAAACTTTTTTGTAGAGATGGGGTCTTGTTATGTTGCCCAGGCTGATCTCAAACTCTGAGCCTCAAGCGATCCTCCCACCTCAGCCTCCCAAAGTGCTGGGATTACAGGTGTGAGCCACCGTGCCCGGCCAACATTTCTGTATTATTTCATCTCTTTTGAACATGTATAGCTTTCATAATTTCCATCTTAGAAAGTAACTGAGTCCTCTGAGACAGTCCTCTGGCTCATGCCAGCTCCTGGATGTTGTGCTGACATCCAGCATTTGCTCATTCTTGCAGGGCTATAGGGAATTTCAGGCTCAATGCTGAGCTTTTGAAGCCAAGGTCTACAACCCTGGCTGCACATTATAATCACCTCGGGTGCTTTAAAAAACACTACAGGACTTAAATCAGAATCTTGGAAGATAGGGTAGGCACTGATAGTTTTAAGAGCTCCCCAGGTGGGTCCATGGGTTGTTCCAGGGTTGAGAACCACTAAGCTGAACCAACATCAAAAAGACCACTGAACTAGCTAAAAAAAAAAAAAAAAAAAAACACCCTTTTAATAGAAAGCAATATTACAGAATAATTTGTACTACTAAGAGTCAGCTCTGCCTTCAAGATCTCGAGTTAGTTAGGGAGTTAGTACTGGGTGCTTTTTCTCGAAGTTCTACTTCCAGTTTTGGAATTAATCAGCTCAAAGTGGGGAAAGCAAACATGGAGACTTGGGTTCCTTCGTTCTGAGCTGTGGCCGTGCCAGGGCTTTCTTTGGCAGCCTATGCCCACCTGTGTCTGCAGGTCTACATCAGTGACTAAGGGGTCAGAGTCCAGTCCTTCTCGGCTCCAGGAAGAACAGCTGAAAGAACTAGAGGCACTCAGCCCAGAGGAGGTATTTAAGACACATATGATAGCTGGTTTCAAATTTTTTTTTTTTTTTTGGGACGGAATCTTGCTCTGTCACTCAGGCTGGAGTGCAGTGGCACAATCTTGGCTCAGTGCAACCTCCGCCTCCCGGGTTCAAGTGATTCTCCTGCCTCAGCCTCCTGAGTAGCTGGAATTACAGGCACCTGCCACCAAGCCCAGCTAATTTTGTTTTTGTATTTTTAGTAGAGACGGGATTTCACCGTGTTGGTTAGGCTGGTCTTGAACTCCTAATATCATGATCTGCCCGCCTCGGCCTCTCAAAGTGCTGGGATTACAGGCATGAGCCACCGTGCCTGGCTGGTTTTAAATATTTAAAGGACTATCAAAATGTGAAGTTCAACTCCAGTTGTCCCTGAAGGAAGGCAGTGGATAACGAATGGACGTGATGGGGAAGCAGGTCTCTGCCTAATGTCGCAAGAACCTTCCAATCATCAGAGTTGTCCAAGGATGGAAGGGGCTGTCTTGTGAAGTAATGGGACTACTGGCACAGGGGAAGAGTGACGACCTGTGACTATGATGCTGCTAGATCCCCTCCCACCCAACTTCCAACTCCATGAAGCCAGAAACACTTATAAAGTTTTAAGCAAAATCCGCTGGGAATGCAGCTCCTCTAAGGAAAAGAAGCTTTCTGCTCTCAACAAATAATACTCTGAGCACCAGCTGAGTGCCAGGCACTGTGCTAGGTGCTAAAAATGAAGGCAGTAAGTTAGACAGGGTTTGTTGCCATGGAGCTTACATGGGAGGCAACAGACAACACATAAGATCATTTCTGACGGCCCCAATAAAATGGGGTGCAGTGACTGAAACTGTAGGGAGGCAGCTGCTTTAGACTGATGGTCAGGGGAGGCCTCCCTGGAGTGAAGATGTTTCAGTTGAGACCCAGATACAGAAGACAAAGTGCAGCAGGCCAACTGGGGAGGTGAGGGGTGCGGGCCTCAGTTTGACTCTGTACAGAATGAGAAGGACCTCACATCGCATACAAAAATTAACTCCAAATAGATCAGAGACCTAAATGTGAGATATAAAACTATTAAAGTCTTAGAAGGAAACATAGCACAAATCTTCATGACCTTCAATTAGTCAAAGGTTTCTAAGACATGACACCAAAACCATAGCTCAAAGACAAATAAACAAATTGGACTTCATCAAAACAAAGAACTTCTGTGTTTCAAAAGACATCAGTGAGAAAGTAAAAGGATAATTCCCCAGAACGGGGGAAAATATTTGCCAGTCACTTGCAAATATTCTATACAAAGGACTTATATCTGGAATATATAAAGAACTCTTAGAAATTGTGGTATATGGACAGAGCGTGGTAGATCATGCCTGTAATCCCAGCACTTTGGGAGGCCGAGGTGGGTGGATCACCTGAGCTCAAGGGTTAGAGACCAGCCTGACCAACATGGTGAAACCCTGTCTCTACTAAAAATACAAAAATTAGCCGGGCATGGTGGCAGATGCCTGTAATCCCAGCTACAAGGCAGGAGAATCACTTGAATCCAGGAGGCGGAGGTTGCGGTGAACCGAGATCACACCACTGTACTCTAGTCTGGGCAACGGAGCAAGACTCTGTTCAAAAAAAAAAAAAAAGAAATTGTGGTACATATATGTATAATATATGTATACACACATGTACATATACACATATATATGTACTGGTGTATATATGTACATATGTACGTGTATATATGTATATACATGTATATGTGTATATATTATACATATATGTAACATAATATACATATATGTATAATATATATTTATACATGCATACACAGTGGAATATTATTCAACCTTAACAAAAGATATCCTGCCATTTGACAACATGAATGAACCTGGAGGACATTATGCTAAGTGAAATAAGCCAGATACAGAAAGAAAAATACCGTGTGATCTCATATATGGAATCTAAAACCAAATATATAGAAGCAGAGAATAGAAAGGTGGTTATGGTTACAGGAGTGAGGAGGTGGGGAAAATGGCAGATGTTGGTCAAAGGATACAGAGTCGCAGTATGTAGAGTGAATATGTCTGGACATGTACAGCCTGAGGACTACCATCACGAATACCATATTGCATACAGGAGCTATGCCAAGAGAGTCGATCTTAGTGCTCTCACCACACACACACACAAAATAAATAACTACGTAAAGGATTGCTTGACTGTAGTAATCATTTCATTATGTATTATATATTAAAACATGTCATATCCCTGAAATATATACAACTTTTATTAAAAAAGAAGTCTTACGACTCAATAATAAAAAGATATAATCCAATTTTAAAATGGGCAAAGGATCTGAATAGATTTTTTTCCGAAGAGGAGGTACAAGTGGCCAATAAACACATGAAAAGATGCTCAAAGTCATTAGCAATTAGGAAAATGTAAATCAAACCACAGTGAAGTATCATTTCACATGCACTGAGACAACTAGAATCAAACATGCAGATAAGGGAGGGTGAGGATGTAGAGATACCTGCATACACTGCGGGTAGGAATGTAAAATAGTTCAGCTGCCTTGGAAAATAGTCTATCAGCTCCTCAGATGGTTAAACACAGAGTCACCAGATGACTCAGCAATTCCGTTCTGAGGCATCTACCCAAGAGAAATGAAAACTTACATCCACACAAAAACTTGTATGCAAATGTTTGTAGCAGTATTATAAGATACCATATGCATTATGTAATATTATACAATAACTAAAACATGAAAATAACTCAAATGTTTACTACATGAGGAATGGACAAATGTGGCATATCTATACAACAGAATATTTTTCTTTTTTTTAACTTTTATTTTAGGTTCAGGGGTGCACGTGAAGGTTTGTTACACAGGTAAACTTGTGTCGTGGGCGTTTGTTGTATAGATTATCTCATCACCCAGGTATAAAGCCCAGTACCCGATAGCTGTCTTTTCTGCTCCTCTTCCCCCTCCCACCCTCCACCCTAAAGTAGGCCCCAGTGTCTGCTGTTTCCTTCTTTGTGTTCAGAAGTTCTTGTGCTCTGTCACCCAGGCTGGAGTGCAGTGGCACCATCTTGGCTCACTGCAATCTCTGCCTCCCAGGTTCAAGCAGTTCTCCTGCCTCAGCCTCCCAAGTAGCTGGGATCACAGATGTGTACCACCACACCCGGCTAATTTTTGTATTTTTAGTAGAGACGTGTTTTTGCCATGTTGGCCAGACTGGTCTTGAACCCTGGCCTCATGTGATCTGCCTGTCTTGGCCTTCCAAAGTGCTGGGATTACAGACATGAGCCACCGTGTCCTACTTGTGTTCATAAGTTCTTATCATTTAGCTTCCACTTACAAGTGAGAACACATGGTATTTGGTTTCAGTTCCTGCGTCATGGAATATTATTCAGTTATGAAAAAGAATGAAGTTCTGATACATGCTACAACATGGATGAATCTTGAAAACATTATGCTAAGTGAAAGAAGCCAGACACAAGTGACCACATATTATATGACTCCATTTATGTGAAATGTCCAGACTAGGCAAATATATAGAGACAGAAAGTAGATTAGTGGTTGCTGAGAGCTGGGGGTGGGTGCATGGCTGTCACAGGAAACAAGGAGGCGGCTAGTGGAGCCTCTTTCTGGATGATGAAAATGTTCAAAAATGACTGTGGTTGGTAGTTGCACTATCTATAAATGAATTAAAAGCCACTGAATTGTATACTTCAAATGGTTGCATTGTATGATATGAATTCCATTTCAACAAAGCTATTCTTTGAAAAGTTAGAAGGGAGACAATGTACCTCTTAGTTAAGGGCTTCTTTTCAGAAAGAACTCTATTTCTCCATCTTCTCAGTCTAATTCCTGCAAGATCCAATCAAGACCACCACCTCCCAGAAACCTCCCTGGATTTCCTCAGCCCTGGTGTTCCCTCTGCCCCCTCCTCTGGTGCACAGCATGCTTGTGTGGGTAGAGATCATGCTATGTCCATGAATCTTGGGGAAATGTCTGCTGGACCTCTGCGATCATCTCTGCAATGATCACATTGCCCATCACCAACTCTGGCACATAGCAGCAGAGCTGTGCCTGGCTGGTTAAGGAGAAAGCCTGACTTTAGGAGAACACACCTGGCTCCCCAGGCTCAGCGAGAAAGAAACCGGCTCTCTAACACCGAGAATTGGAAAGAACTGATTCCTGAAATATCCTACTCTCTTTGCCTGGAGAGATCACTGGCCCCAGCAGACCCTGGCG
Organism: Cacajao melanocephalus; assembly: GCA_963573385.1. Taxonomy (NCBI): domain Eukaryota; kingdom Metazoa; phylum Chordata; class Mammalia; order Primates; family Pitheciidae; genus Cacajao; species Cacajao melanocephalus. The sequence goes on along the minus strand of CAUYLG010001211.1, from coordinate 18,162 downwards.
TGCAGTAAAAATTTCCCAATCATGCGGCAAAACTGGGAACACCATCAACTCCTGTTTGGCCTCCAAGATGGAGAAACTGCACTTAAAACCCACTAACCCTGTTCTGACACTGGAAGATCCTACCACTAGGTGAAACTGGCTCACCTTCTCTAGAAACACGTTTCAACCCCAGTTCCCAGTTCTGACAGTGGGCTTGGCCCAGCCTTCTTCCATGTGATCTCACCCACCCTCCACGCCTTCTCCAGACCTCACTTGGTCCCCCTCGACCCACATTCTCCCCTTCTCTGAAACCCTTACAGGGCACCTGTAACCATAGTGCCCACTTCAGCACTGGAGACTCAGATGGCCAATTTCATGCCTGACCATTCCCCGAACCCATTCCCAGAATCATTCTCAACTGGATTACAAAGTCCTTGAAAGCGAATATTTGATCTGGGCTTCCTTTGTTTTCTCTACAGTGTCTAATCACATTGGTGGATCCTCAGTAAAGCCATGTTACTTGTCTGACAAAATCCAGTCCAGTTCAGTAAAGGATTGGGTGCTTACCATGTGCTGGGCTCTGTGCTAGTCACTGGCAACACAAAGTCAAATCAACTCCAGCTCCAGTGTCCAGGAGCTCTAGCGTGGTGAGAAAGAGCAGTGCTAAGGGACAATGTGCTGAAAGGCTAGGTCGAGAGCTGTGCATGTTCCCAGGGAACCCCAGGAGAGGCACCGTGCTGGAAGGCTTCCTAGCAGAGGTGATGCTGGAGTGACGATAAGGAAGGTAGGCTGGGTACAGAGGGGAGGGTTGTAGCGGTGGAAGGGTGCCCTAGGCAAAAGAAACAGCACAGACAAAGGCTGACGGCTGGGGAGGAGCACAACACAGCCTGAGCTGGCTGGGAGAGCCAGGGCCAGCAGGGGTGGCCAGAGCCTGGAGCCCAAGGCAGCAAGAGGCAGGAGGTAAACTGAGTCCCAGCTCTGAGGCTTGAGGGATTGATGAGGGCAGAAGATGGAGGAGAGCAAGGGGCTAGAGAAGCACAAGGTCAAAGGCAGCTAATGTGTTTCTCCAGTGAAAAACTTGGCATAGTCTGGGATTGGAGAGAGAGGAGAGAACAGGCGTCGGGGAGATCTAAGGGCTGAAGAGGGAAGAGATGAGGATGAGGGAGCCCAGAAGGAGCTGAAGAGCCCCGGAGCAGGGGGCAGGCGGGACTATGAAGCCAGGCGTAGCAGTGAGAGAGAGTGTGGGCAGTGAAAGGCGTGGGGTCCCTAGAGGAGGAAGGGAGATGGGAGCCCAGGAGGGGCTATTTGGAGGTTGAGAAATCCCACCCGGAAGGCTCTGGGCCCCCAGATGGAACACAGTCCGGATGCAATGGAGTGACTGGAACAGATCTCAGAGTGGGAGTGGGTTCCCAGGGAGTGGGTCCCCAGTTCCTGGCAGGGCACAAAGTGCTTCACCTGCTCACTTCTGGACAGTTCAGAGTGACTAAGACCTTGAGGCATTCAATGCAGGGAGCATTAGTGACTTTTGCAAAATGAGAGAAACTAAGTGCCAGAAGTCAATGACTTTGCTTTATGCTCAATTCGCTCCCAGGCACCGGATCTGAGAGCAAACCTTTTAAATCTCCCCTCCCTCTCCCAAACTTGGCTCAAAATGCAGAGCAATTGAAATGAGGGAAGGGGATTCTTTTGGGCCCCCAACCCGCTTCTCCCTGCTCCTTCCTGACGTGTGGCCAGAGGGGACCCTCCTCTCTGCCACAGCCAACTCCAGGACGTCATTTGCCCCCAGGTTCCCGAGGGAGGGGAAGAAGGAACCTGCCAAGCTGGCTGTAAAGAGCCCTGCTCAGCGGCCAGGGCAGCCTGCCAGGGGCTGCATCTGGTCGGGCTTCCCGCCCCAATTCCCCGGTTCCTCATCAGGCTGAGGCTGAGGTGAGAGGAGAAACACAGCCGGCCCTCCTCCCCCAGCACCCCCTCAAAGTCACGTCATCCAAGCATTCCCTGGGGAGGGCGGCCCCCTCCCTCTGACCTCAGCCTGTTTCGCTTGGCCAGAGCCCACCCCCAGGGAGCCTGCCCCCTCCCCAAACCCTTGCTCACACCCAAGCCCATGCAGGGAAAGGCGTGAGCTATAGATTCCAGCCCTCCCAGGCTGCACACCAAATCCCCAAATAAGGGGGTGGGGGGTAGGTGCCCCTCTCAGTCATGTCTTCTGAGATGCCAGTTGGGCTGCAGAGGGTGGCTGGGGGCTGGGGCACATGGCCAGAACCTCCCTATCTCCCACCCTCTAAGTGGCATCTCCTCGCAGCTTTAAACAAGGGGTCAGGGCTGGGAGAAACAGGAAAGCCCAATGTGTAGAGCCAAAATAATTTGGGGATTAAATCCTACCTTTGCCTCTTAACTGGTGTAAGATCTTGGACAAATTAGCTAATTTCTCTGATCCTGTATTTCCTTGCCTACACAATGAGGGTGCTAAGAGGGTATGCCTCGGATGGTTTGAGTGAGGATTAAATGGGATAATGCATCCAAAGCACTTAGCACGCCACAGAAGACACTTAATGTATAGTAGTTCATTCTTTTTTGTTTCGTTTTGTTTTTTGAGACAGAGTCTCGCTCTGTCAGCCAGGCTGGAGTGCAGTGGTGTGGTCTTGGCTCACTGTAACCTCCACCTTCTGGATTCAGGTGATTCTTTTGCCTCAGCCTCCTGAGTAACTGGGATTACAGGCATGCGCCACCACACCCAGCTAATTTTCGTATTTTTAGTAGAGATGGGGTTTTACCATGTTGGCCAGGCTAGTCTCGAACTCCTGACCTTGAGTGAGCCACCCACCTCGGCCTCCCAAAGTGCTGGGATTACAGGTGTGAGCCACCACATCCGGCGTTCATTCTTTTTATTTCCTAGATTTCCTGGGAATTCTAGCCCCAGTGGCAGTGCCAAGGGAGGCTTAATCCCCACCTTTGCAATCTCCCTCAGCCAGCTCCAGACAAAAGTGGGAGAGCTGTTGTTCTTATTATCCTTATTTGAGGCAGGGTCTCACTGTCACCCAGGCTGGAATGCAGTGGCACGATCTCGGCTTACCGCAGCCTCGACCTCCTGGGCTCAAGCCATCTTCCTGCCTCAGCTCCCCTGCCCCCGTCCACCAGTAGCTGGGACTACAGTGGCGCACCAACACGCTGGATTAATTTTTTTTGTATTTTTTGTAGAGATAGGGTTTTATCCTGTTGCCCAGCTGGTCTCAAATTCCTGGAGTCAAGCAATCCTCCTGCCTTGGCCTCCCAGAGAGCTACGATTACAGGCATAAGCCACTCCACTAGTCTCTGTTGTTATTATTTTCTTATTTCATCCTTCTTTTATTTTTTTATTTTTTTTATTTGAGACTAAGTCTTGCTCTGTCACCCAGGCTAGAGTACAGTGGCGTGATCTCAGCTCACTGCAACCTCTGCCTCCTGGGTTTAAGTAATTCTCCTGCCTCAGCCACCTGAGTAGCTGGGATTACAGGTGTGCACCATCATGCCCGGCTAATTTTTGTATTTTTGGTAGAGATAGGGTTTCGTCATGCTGGCTAGGCTGGTCTTGAACTCCTGACCTTAGGTGATCCACCCACCTTGGTCTCCCAAAGTGCTGGGATTACATGCGTGAGCCACCGCGCCTTAGCCTTCTTTCACCCTTCTTATTTGACTTATTTGTATAATTATTTCTCTTGGGTAATAGGCCATTGACCTTTTCTGGATGTTATACATACTGTGCACAAAAGCAACTTTATTAAACTTGCCATTTTTTGTTATTTGGAATACGCACTCTAAACAAAGACAGGGTGCTTCCTATGCAGATGTAACCCCCACCGTCCGAGTCTCCCGCAGAAATTCTGGAGCTCTTGCACAGCTGCACACATACAGGGGTTCTTCCTGGCACCCTGCCAGGGCCCCCCACTCCCTAAATCTAACACCAAACTCCTCTGCTTCCCAAGGCACTGCTTAGCCTTGGGAAAGTGGGGTGGGGAGCAGCACTTTCATGCCTGTTAACAAGAAGGAATCCCAGGAAGCCTGGAGCAAGCTCAGGGCAGCCCCTTCCCAGGGAGGGTGAAGACGCTTACTTCTAACTAACTCACAGCCCCAAAGGAAACTGATCTGAATACCACCACCCAGCCCCCTTAGAGAACACCCTCCTCTCCAGGGAACAATCCTCTAAACCCAAAGTTGTGAGCTGAACCAACCAAAATAAAAATTTAAATGGGCCAAGAATATAAATAAGCATTTACCAAAGAAGAAAAACACATGGCCAACCCATACATGCAAAGACACTCCATCATCTCATGTGTAACTGAAAAAAAGCCAAATCAGAATGACAAGATGTTATTTCTTTTCTATCTGACTGGCAAAAACAATCACGTTTGGTCGATCAGTGCTGCAGTTATGAGGAAATAGATAGGTCTCAGACTTCGTGGGAGGGAGCTGAATTCTTTTAGGAGGGCCATTTCTCAAAATGAGAAATGCAAACTGTTTGACCCACCAATTTCCCTGCTGGAAATTTATCTTGAGGAATAAATTCACAAAAGTGGGTTATGTGTTCAAAGATGTTTTTGGCAGTATCCATCAAGTTGTCCTGAGAATCCTGAGAATAAATACTTTGCAAAGATCTCAAAAGCTAGGTAGCCGAGGTTTGCTGCCAGCAAGGGATGACGTGCCGCAGATGCAGTGAGAAGGGCGGGGTGGGGAGAAAAATCCGTCTCTTTTGTATAAGTCATCTGGAAGGCAATGCTGGCTTTGTGTAAGAAGGTGGCATTCCTGATTCAGGACAGAGTTGACCCTTAACCCCCACCTTGATTGAGACTGGCTTTAACCACTGCCCTTACAGGGTTGGGGGCATCATTCTGGCTGGCCTCATCACAGAGCACCACCATTTCAAGAAAACCGAGGCACGGAGGGAGGCCACCCTCACAAGTTCCATGTGCTAGACTCTGAGCTGGAGGCAGCCATACAGCATTGAGCCCATGTAAGCCATATACAAATCCTGGGGATGGGTACAAGCTCATCTAACAGAAGAAGATGCTCAGGGTCCAAAAGGGTCAGTGACTTGCCCAAGGTCACACAGCTGGGACATATTAACAGTAGAGCTTGGTTTCCAATCCCTGTGGGAATGATTCCAAACCCTGTGTTTTGTCCCTGCCTCACGGTGTGGGCTTACTACAACTCACAGACTTTGGAAAGTTGAGGGAGCTTGGCAAGCCTGGGGAATGAGAAGCAGGGAGGTGCCTGCAGACGTGGCTGAGATGAGGGAAAGAAGGGCAGTGGGCAGGATGCAGGCTTCAGCTGGGACAGCCATGCCAGGCCAGTACTCGCTCAAGACTGTACTCACTCCTGCAGAGCAATGAAAAGATACAACTCAGCACCCACACCCTAATGCCTCACCCACGAGTGTCCCCTGGGATATGTCCCTCATGTTGTCCCCTGCCAGCTGACGGCCACTCCCTGACCCCTGGGAGGAAGTGTATTGGCCTGTGGGGCTATTTTGAAAACGTGAAGCTCTGAGGAATGCACCTGACCTGGCACTCCCCTGGGAAGCCCCTCATCCACTAACTGGCTCAGACCGGCACCCTCCTTCTGTGGAACTCTCCAGGGGCCCCAAGGGGAGAGTGGGCAGGCGTGGAGTTTGGTTCTGTCGGTGGCCTGGAGCTTTGATTTCCTTGTCTTTAAAATGGGAAGGCAGGAGGAAGGCCAGAGTTGGGAAATGACTGCAGGCTCTCCCTTAGCTTCTAATATTCTGTTTTCTAGGCTTTATGGTGGCTGGGGGAGGTTTATTTGGAGGAATGCTGAACCAGTCCCTAGCTCAGCCCTTGCCCGATCAAGTCCAGCTTCCAGCACAAAGGCTGCTGGGTCAACCTGGAGGGGAAGTTACACAGCATCCACTGAGCCTCTGGGCATGTGCCATCCTGTCAGAACATCTTCCTTATCCTGATCTGAACCTACTTCGTGCTAATGCTCTCCCACACCCACTAGTTCTTCCCCTGGGGTCACAGAGAATGGATCAAAATCCTCTCTTGAGAGAGGACATTTCTCACAGCCCCTCTCCTGGCATCTCCTCTGCTTGAGGATAACCAGCCCCACTTCCTGTGGCTTCTGGAGACCGGTCCTGTGTCTCTACCACCCAGGCTGCCCTCCTACCCTGCTCTCATAAAATAAATGTACACCAGGAGCTGAATCCAGACTTCACCTGTGTGGACCAGGTGTAAACAGGCAGAGAGGGCCGAAGGGAAGCAGATCTCGCCACGTCCCTCTCTCTAAACTTTTTTTTTTGAGACACAGTCTCATTCTGTCACTCCGGCTGGAGTGCAGTGGCGCGATTTCTGCTCATGTCAACCTCCACCTCCTGGGTTCAAGCAATTCTCGTGCCTCAGACCCCTGAGTAGCTGGGATTACAGGCGTGCACCACCACACCCGGCTAATTTTTGTATTTTTGTAGAGATAGGGTTTTGCCAAGTTATCCTGGCTGATCTTGAACTCCTGGGCTCAATTAATTCACCTTCATTGGCCTCCCAAAGTGCTGAGCCGCTGTGCCCGGCCTCTCTCTAAACTTTCTAAATCCTAAACTTCTACAAATGTATTTCAAGACATGTGAATTCTGTGAATGCATCCCCAGGATGTGGAGAGGCATTCATACTGCTGGCTTCTGCTGGCTCGCAAACAACCCCAACCCTGACACTTCACACACCTGCTGCCATGAAAACCAAAGCTAGTGCTGCCTGCACTTAGGCCACTGGTTTCATCAGGGCCCATTATATTTTTCCCCCCAGGACAGTATCATTTATTAAGAATTTACTCAAGGTATGATGGCTGTTAACAGGCGTTGCAGGGAGAAGGGAAAGGGGAGTTATAAATTAATGGATACAGAGTTTCAATTTTGCAAGAAGTGGGTGTTTTATTCTTTTTGATGCTAATAAAAATGGAATTGCTTTCTTAATTTCCTTTTTGGATTGTTCATTCAAAACTCATTACATTTATACCTTTTCAGTTCTAAGCACTCTCTCTCCTTCCTCCCTGGTCACCTATAAATGTGAACAGGATGCCATCAAAATCTCATCCAAGTCATTGACCAACATTCCAGGTCAGAGACAGAGAGTAGAGTCCTGTGGCACGCCCCTAGAGACTCTCCTTCCAGACAGCACAGACACACTTGGCTTAGTTCTGTATGAAGCTGAGAACAGGGTGCTCACTCCTGGGTAAAACACAGCATCCATAACCAATTATTTTATTTTCCAAGCCATAAGAGGAGCTCCCCATATGAAAGTATTATCAGCAAGTTTTTTCCTAAATGAGAATTCTTGTAAATTAAATCATAAATTGGCTTGCTTTGCACACCGAGTTTGGTGACCTCTAGCTGACAAAGATGTCCATGTTTGCTCAGGTCGCCCTGTGCTGGGCTCCTGGCTGGCCATTTCAGGTATTTCAGGCACATGGATGCTATCATCATCCCTATTCTTCAAGTGAGGATACTTGGGCTTAGAGAGGTTCTGTGACTTGCCTAAGGTCACACAGATGTAAACCCAGATGCATGTCCAGGTCTGCTGGACTCCAAAACTGTTCTTTCCACTGTGTGGTGCTGCCTCTCAGACTTCCTTAAGGAGGCTCCACCTGTTTACATATTCCCTCCAGACAGCCCAGAACTCCATCCCAGCTCCAGCACACTCCCCAGCTCCTGCAGGTGATCAGACAGCTTCAGACCTACTGGGAAACATGCAGACCCTGGGAGACAGAGGAGCCCAGGATTCTGATGGAATTGGCTCCCAATGATAGAATCCTCTCCCTAGTAAGGGTAATTTCTTCCAGGTCCCAGAGCACACTTTAGAGCCAGGCACTTCGTAACTCTGACTAATGTCAGTCACCCCAGCTACTCTGTAACCTCCCTTCTCTCCAGGCATGAAATTGTTTCTGTTCACCCGCAAATCTTCAGCACCTCATATGGTACGTGGCACACAGTAGGCACTTAATAAATGCTGGTTGGAAGAGTGAAAGATGAGATGAGATAATGGACATGGCCATGCTTTTCATAAAGCTGGCAAGGGGTAGCATGGTCACCATTAGATAATTAGGAACCCCTGCCTGGAGAGGGCTTCGGGGCTAACGGAGGGGTGATTTGTAGAATGGGGTAGGGAGACACAGAGGGCATGGTAGTGATCAAGGGATGAATTCAGTTCCTTCCACATGAGGATGTCCCAAGGCAAATCTGTCATCCTGACAGGTCCACAACCATTGCAGATGACCACAATGAATAAATTAGCCAGGGAGCTCAGGGTGGATGAGAGGTGGGAGGGAGATGTCACCTCCTCTGAGCCATGGAAACCAGGCCCTCAGCAAGTTCACGTACACCAAGATGATGTATTGGGATGGTTATAAAAACTGGGCCACTTGTGGGAGGGACTGGTGGAATTCCTGCTGCTCCCTAAGCCCGCTCCTCTTCCACTTCCCTCAGCCTAGAATGCCCACTCCCTCCTCTCTCCCTTCTCATCTCTTACCCAGACTTCAAGGCCTTCACTCCCTGGTAACTCTACTGAAATGGAATGTCTATCATGGTATCATGCAAAGAGAATGTGGTTTGGAGTTAGTAAGACATGTGGGTTCAGGCCCAGCTTCACCATCCATGAGCTGTGTGGTGTTGGACAAGCTATATGACCTCTCTGAGCCTCAGTCCTGTATTTGTAAAATGAACCTCACAAGAATGCTTTGAGAATTAAAGAGGTCATGAACACAAGGCACATAGCACAACGCCTGGCACACCGCATGCTCGGTGCACCATGAGTTCCTTCCATCTCCTTCCTAGACTTCCCATGTGGTTTGTGGTACCCAGTTCTGCTGGGCCTGGTGGATTATTTGTCCATGCAAGGAGGTGTGCTCTCTACAACTAGACTCTGAGGTTCTGAAGGCAGGGCTATGCCATCTCTGCCCAGTCCTCAGACACAGCAGCACTGAAACGTCACGGGGCCCAGGTGTGAATTTCAGCTCTGCCACACAGTTTACGTGACCATGGGCAGACATCCCAACACCTGCCAGAGCCACTGCTTCCTCAGCTGTAAAACGGGGATGACAAGAGTGGAAGAGAACAGCTGTGCCCTGCAGAGGACCGCTGTGAGGCGCTAGAAAGGTGCACAGGGCCTGGCCTGGTTCCTTGTGCAGAATTACAGCTCAGCAAATGCTGGAGACAATGATCATCATCCCTGCAGGGCCTGGCATGACAGGCAGGGGCACTGGCACATCTTTTGGGGGAGAGGGAAGTCTATGTAATAGGATGCTTTGGTTCTCTGCTTTTGCATTTTGGGTAATGGAGATGACGGGTACGTAGCCAGACTCCAGGCAGGAGGCGAATGCTTACGCTAGGGAGAGAAAGTTAGTAAGCGAGTGTGAGTGCCAGGTCCCAAATCAGCCAAAGGAACAAGAGTCCATTCTCCACACCTGGGAGATCTTCCCGATGATTCATGAACAACATTCTCATGTTGCAAGTCCAGTGGGCGATTTTACCACCACTCCTCAAATAAGCTTCCCCACGCTCATTAAAGCAGGCAGCTCAGCAGCTCAGAACTTGGTCAGCTTTGGAAGCATCACCCTCCCTGGGGGCAGCCCTGAGATAACCCAAACAAACTTTTTAATTAAAACAAGATGATTCCTGGGTCTCTTTCCATGAAAGTCAGGCTGCCTGGCCCTACAGCCTTTTCAGGCTTCACAAGCTCTACCAGGTGGTGGGAAGTGGCTGGAAGAAGACAAACATTTTATCTCTGAGATATTCCACTTCCAGAGTCAGGGAGCCCTCCTGGCTGAGATGCTCCTAGATCCCAAGGGCAGGGGCTCTGCTAGAGCCATCAGCCCTATCGCCAAGCATCTATCTTCATTTCAGACCAGGATGAGGAATCTCTTCCTGTGAATCTGCCCTTCGGGTCTTTAGAGAACAAAGAATGTTTGTGTCCTGTACTTCCTCCTCTCTCCTCCTAACCTCACCACCAGTCCCAGTCACAGTTGGACAATTGCATGATATATACATTGGTGCATTCATTTATTTCCCAGGTGAAAGGTGGTGTTGCGACTTCTGCAGCTGCATATGAAACACACACACATTTGCTTTTTTTTAATGGGGCAGTCGTCCATTGCAGCTCATGCTGTCCTGATGGTTCTTCCACCCTTTTGAAGTCTCCACCACATCTTTTGCCCACTGAGTGGGAAGTTCCATGCTGCCGGGTTCTTATTTTCTTAACACAGTGGAAATATTTGGCCTTTTCCATAATATTTAGCTCTCCTGGTACAATACATAGACAGCACTTTTTAATGTTGTGATTTCAAGGGACTGTTTATTTAATGGTGATCTGTAGATACCACACACTGCTGTGGGAGGCCAGCCCTGCAGACAGGGAGGGGAGCAAACAAAGGGGCCGTCTAGAACGCTGCGCTCCTAACCTACTCCTGGGAGAAACGGAGGCATCCAATCTTCTCTTAAAGAGTGTAATTTATGATGCCTCTTTTAAGTTAAAGAGGCTCTCTGAGTGACTCCCTTAAGACCCCCCATCCCAGAAAGCAATAAAGGAGACTGAAATTAACGTCTGTGAGGGTAAGAAGGTAATGCCACTTCTAAAGGGAAAGATTTTGTTTGTTTTTTAAATAGGTCTGGTTCCAGCCTTTGAAGATGATGGATTAACATGTAATCCTGTGTCAACCACCCAGCAAGTATTTACTGAGCACCTGCTAAGTGCAAAGCTCCGTGAAGCAAGGCAATGGAAGGACGGAGGAGGGAGGCCCTGGAGGATGGGGAAGAAAGACCATGATGCCGCCTGTGCAGAGTTTATCATGTAATTGGAGAAATCAGAGACACACATAATATATGCATAACACAGGACCTAAAGCTACACTTAAGCCTTGCTGGAACAAGGCAAAGTAAAAGCAAGGACAAAAAAGGTGAGACTTCAGTTAATGGTCCACTCCAGCAATGCACGACCTCATAGAGCAGTTAGGATTAATTATCCATTGAATGGTTCAAGCCAAAAGTCAAGTAGCATTAGGTGGTATTCTTTTTCCTATAATTATCCCCAGCAAATAAGCCCAACTTATTTCCGTTTGCAAGCAAGGCTACAGGGCCCAATTTAAACAGACCTAAATCCCAAAACTGGCTTCTGTGATTAGGTGACATCCGGGGAAGGGCTGCAGCTCCACCCCACCGCGGGTAGACTCAGGTGAGGCAATACCTCTCAGGGGCCAATCCTGGAGAAATCCACAAGAATGGCCAGTGAGGCTTCCAGGCCCTCAGCAAAGAGAGGAAAACAAGATAAGAGAGGTTTATTTCAGATTAAGTCAAAAACAAAGGAGGCTTAGTTTTGAAAAGCAGGCTGAGTTCTTAAGATAATGGAAGAAGGTTTTAGGTTTCTGGTCCTATTAGTGAGAACTGGATAAGAAATTATAAAAAGAACTTTCGTTCCAGACAAGGGAGACAGGCCAGGAAGGAATGATAGGAAGAGATTAAAATTCACCATGTCTTCCAATGTAGGCTGAATCGGTCCTTAGGGAGAAGTGCCAACAGCCTGGAAGGTTTTCTGGGTATTACCAAGTATTGATGAGGATGTAGGTGAGACGGGAACCCTCATACATACACACACTTCATTTAAGTAAATATTGTCATACTGCTTTACTACTCCTCCAGTAGCAATCCCACTCCTGGAGAAATCTTTGTGGAGGTTTTAAGGGATGCAATATATAAGGATATCTGCTGCTGTGATGCTTGCAGTAGAGGGTGTTGGAGGCAAATTCAGTGTCCATCAAGATGGAGAACGAGTAAGTCAAGTGTGGTAGACGTGGGTATGGAATACTATGCCACAGTCAGAAGCAATATAGTAGAGGCATACAACCACTTAGATGGATCTTATAAATACAGTATTGAGTAAAAAGGGAAATTGGCCAGGTGCGGTGGCTCACACCTGTAATCCCAGCACTTTGGGAGGCCAAGGCCGGCAGATCATGAGGTCAAGAGATCAAGATCATCCTCGCCTACATGGTGAAACCCTGTCTCTACTAAAAATACAAAAATTAGCTGGGCGTGGTGGTGCACACCTGTAGTCCCAGCTACTCGGGAGGCTGAGGCAGGAGACTGGCTTGAACCCAGGAGGCGGAGGTTGCAGTGCGCCGAGATCATGGTACTGCACTCCAGCCTCGTGACAGAGCGAGACTGTGTCTCAAAAATAAATAAATAAATAAATTTTTTTAAAAAGGGAAATTACCAAACAAAATAGCATAATACCATATAAATAGATTATAAATTACACCAACAGCACAACCTATTTTCTGAGGACACTCAGGCTTAGGTTACAAGTCAGAGAGGATGGCTAAGGGGAAAAGGGATAGGAGTAAGGATTAGGGCTAAAACAAAAAATAAAAATAAGTCAGGACAAGCGTTTGCAATGGTGAGAATATGCAATAAATTGAAAAATAGGTTGAATTTCATCAGTTGGTCAGAAGAACCAGCACGCCATCTAAATTTTTAGGTAGGACAGCCATGACACAAGGCAGGTGTGATGTATCCCTCCAGTCTGTGTTTGCCTGCTTTTACTACAAACATATGTAACCATTCATTACACACTATTGTTTTGTGAATAATTTTTAATTTACATAAATTTATATTTGCATAAATAATATTTACATAAATGGTATCAGAGATAATATTCTATTTCTTGCTTTTTCATTCAATATTGTTTTAGGGATCTTTCCATGTTGCCACTTATAGATCTTATTCACATTAACTGTACAGAATTCCATCTGTGAATATCCCATACCTTATTTATCCATCCCTTTCTTGTGGGCATTTGTACTATTCCAAGTGGTAGCCATTAGGGCTATTCACTGTATATTCCAGTTCTTTTCCTTCTCGGACACACGATAGAATTGTGCTTCCTCAACAACCTGAAGTTGTGTGTGGCCAGGTGACTTCTTTGGCTAATGAAATGTGTCACTTTCGGACAGAAGCAGTTTTTAAAAATTGAGGCATAACTCATATACTATAAAAGTTGCCATTTTAAAGTGTACAATTTGGCTGGGCAGGGTGGCTCATACCTGTAATCCCAGCATTTTGGAAAGCCAGTGTGGGAGGATTGCTTGAGCCCAGGAATTCAAGACCAGCCTGGGCAACATCATGAGACTCAGTCTCTACAAAAATAAATTAAATTAATTAACTAATTAAATAAAGTATGCAATTTGGTGTTTTTTAGTATACTCACAGAATTATGCAACTAATACATCACCACTATCTAATTCCAGAACATTTTCAACACCCCAAAAAGAAACCTCATGGCACTTAGCAGTTATTCCCCATTCCTCAATACTTCCAGACCCTGAAACAACTAACCTGTTTCTATGGATTTACCTGTTCTGGGTATTTCATATAAATAGAATCATACAACTGTGTCCTTTTGTGTCTGGCTTCTTTCACTTAGCCTAATGTTTTCAAAGTTCATCCAGGTTGCAGGATCAATCAGCACTTCATTCCATTTTTATGGCAGAATTATATTCCATGGACGGAAGCATTTAATTGCCGCTACCAGACAATGCTACGCTCTCTCCCCACGCCCCAGGGACCATGGAAGCACTCTAAGCCTTTGCCAGTCTCAGTCTCCAAGTGCCCACAATGAGTAGCAGTCCCTATGGCCTCCAATGGACAGGGAGTATAAGCAAGAAATAGAATCTGGGGGCTGTTGTTCCTGTAACATAACCTATCCCATTCTGACTGATATACCATTTTTTTTCTCTTACAAATACATAGCAATAAAAATCAATGCACATGTCTTCTCATGTGCATTTGGGAGATTTTCTCTATACCCTAGAATCTAAGGTATACACTTAGAAGTAGAACCACCAGGTCTCAATTTGAAGGTGAAGCTTCTCACAAGTCATGCCCCCTGTGATCTCAAGGACAGGTCTGACTGTGGGGCTGTGGGCTGCTCTCTCACCCGAGGGACATCCTCATGGAAAGCAGAACCTGGCAGCCTCAGGGGCTTCCTGGGGGTGGCTCACTTTCAAATTACTAGATATTGCCAAATTGTTTTCCAAAGTGGTTAAACCACTTAAACTTCTGCTTACATACCAACAGTACATAAGTGTTTCCACTTCCCCATATTCTCACCAATACTTAGCATTATTAGACTTTTCATCCTGTACCTTTCAAGAGGGAATCACAAAATCTCTTGAACAAAATTGCTAACAATGGCACTCAAGGATATAGAATATTCCAAATATCTGGTGGTTAACCAGGAAGCCCTTTATGTTATATCTTTCCCATCTAAACATTATTTTAGCCTGCTGCCCAGCCATAAATGGGAAAAAATGCAAAATAATACAATGTTCCTGAAGTGATTCCATAGGTATGAGGGATCCACAATGGTCTTCACTGTAAACATCACTTCTCATTTGATGGATATAGATTCAGATGGTATAGATGAATGAATTAAATGTGAACTGACCTATCTGACATAAATTCTAACCTCTCTTATCTATTAAAGTCACTTTAATAATTTATCCTACAAAAATAGTAGCTCAAGTTCCCAAAGATATATATATACACATATACATATACATACACACACATATATATATATATATGTATGTATGTTTAGAGCACCATTGTTTGAAGTGGCCAAAAAAAAGTTAGTTCCCAAAGATATATATATATACACACACACAGACACACACACATATATTTATATATGAATGTTTAGAGCAGCATTGTTTGAAGTGGAAAAAAAAGAGACAGTCTAAATGTTCATTAATAGAGGAATTTTTTTAAAAATTACAATTCCTATCTACCTGAACTGCCTTAAAAGTGAGAAGATAAATTTCCATATAGCTTGAGATCATTTCAGCTGGATTTTGTTACTTGCAACTGAATGCCTCCTAACGATTCACTGGTTTTGCACTGGACCTGCTTTGCTAGAGGAAAAGCAAACGCTCTGTGTGTGGAACACTTGGCCACTTCCCCATCAGCTGCCGCTAAGACACAAGTTCTATGACCCTGTGGGTTTTTTTATTTTGTTTTTTTCTTTTTTTGTTTTGTTTTGTTTTGAAATGAAGTTTCACTCTGTCACAAGGCTGGAGTACAGTGACGCAACCTCAGCTGGCGGCAACCTCCACCACCTCCCGGGTTCAAGCGATTCTCCTGCCTCAGCCTCCCAAGTAGCTGGGACTACAGGTGCGTGCCACCGCACCCAGCTAATTTTTGTATTTTTAGTAGAGAAGGGTTTCACCATGTTGGCCAGGATGGTCTCGATCTCTTGATCTCGTGATCTTCCCGCCTTGGCCTCCCAAAGTGCTGGGATTACAGGCGTGAGCCACTGCGCCAGGCCATGACCCTGTGTTTTTAAGGAAGAACGTGACCAGGAACCCAGCAACTTTCACCAGAACTTGGTAAGGGGGTTGGGGAGTTAGTCAACATTAAAAACAAATAAAGATGCCTTTTTGTCTCTCTCTTCCCACCCCCTCCCGGAAAGAGAGTCCCTGGGGGACAGATCAGTAAAGTCTCTGCCCAGTTTCCACCCCTCCTCCACATCTCTGACCAGGCCAGAGGAAGTAATGGGAATAACTGCAGGAGAGTCCAACACTTCCTGAAAGACCCAGCTCTGGCCAGCTTTAAGGAGCTGGGGCACGGGAGAAAATCCACACACTCTGCAAGGTGGCAGGAGGAAGTGCTCTCATGGAACCTGAACTCAGGAGCAGAGGCCAGCCCTGCAAGGGCCAAGGGGAGTGGCTGTGTCCAGGACCCCTCGGCCACCACATGGAAGGAATCAGCTCACCCTACAAGCCAAGGAAGGGGCTGATGGTAGATGAGAACGTTATGCTGGTGAAGGAAGCCAGTCACAAGAGACCACGTACTGTATGACTCCATGATATGAAATGTCCAGAACAGGCCAGATCACAGGGACAGAAAGCAGGTTCATAGCTGCCTAGGGTGGTGGTCGCAGGGGACGGCTAAAGGGTACAGGGTTTCTTTGGGGGTCATGAAAATGTTCTAAAATTGACTGTGGTGGCTGCGCAATTCTAAATATACTAAAAACTCCTGAATCATATTCTTTAAGTGAGTTGGTTGTATGGTATAGAAATTGTATCTCAATAAAGCTGTTCCAAAAAGGGAGGGAGCCAACTGCATTGGATGGGCCACCACTCGGGGAGCAGAGTGGGGATGCCAAGTGCCTACTGTTTCTGGTGTTTTTACCATTAATATTGCTTTTATGCCAGCCAGCAACTCTAGGAGTTTGTGCTACTTCATTATCCTCATTTTAAAGACAAAGAAACAGAGGCCCAGGCAGGTTAAGCAGTTTACTCAAAGTCACATGGCTGGTGGTGAACTCCTACTCTCTCCAGGAGCCCGGCGGCGGCCCGTAACCACTATGTAGCCACGACATCCTAACCTAAGTCAGTAGACGGCCGAATCAACATGTAAGTTGATGCTGTATTAGGCTGACACTTATCTTAATAGTTCTGGGCCTGGGAATTTATTGCAGGATAATTTTTCAACATTTGTGCTGCTCGGGCTGCCTTGAGTGAGTCCGTCTGCCTCCCAGAGTTCACCTTAGCTGACGTAGGGGCACACAGGTGGGGCAGAGGTGGCCCTTTAAGGTTCTTTGAGACACTGGCAGAAGCTGTCTGCTTTCAAGCAGTTGTTTGGAGTCACAAGCTGGCTAGGAACCAGGACGCCCTCTCCCAGCAGCTCTGGGAACCAATATGAAAGTCCCAGGCCGGGAGTGAATCCCAAATGCCCCATGCAGAGTCTGGGATTGCAGCGTCCGTGGGATTTCCCACTGTTCTGACGTGAGCTCGCAGGGGTGGGAGCAGCCAGGCAACCCCAGTGGCCCCACTGCCTCTGTCTGCCAAGAACTCACACTGACGAAATGTCCACCCGTGATCCCTTCCAGGAATCCAGACTGGGAAGGTCTGTTTTTCTGCCATTCCCTTATCCGAAGTGAAATCACTTCACAGATAACGGACGGATGCATCGCCCCATCCTCACACACCTGGATACATAAGCTCCACACAGTAGAGAAATCAGACCACACAAACAGTTTGACGGATGCTCACAGGGCACGAAAGCTAGACGTAAAATTCCTTACCCAGCTAGAATTTTCTACAGGCTCTTCTCCTGGAGGCCCAGCGGGGTGAACTCAAGGATGTCCTGGGCTTTTGCTCCTCCCCCATGCCTTCTCTGATTTTCCACAGTCTCCCTTGCAGCTCTGTCCTCCTCGATGTCACAACAACTTTTCCCTGAAGCAGGTCCTCACAGCACGTCTGCACCGCTCTGTAGTCCATACAGCCGGGCCTCAGCGCCTTCTGCTCCCTATGCTTCCTCCTTGGCCTTCACTGAAGCCACAAGTCACGTTTCTAGAGCAAGTGCCCTGGGTGGAGAGGGAAGCGCCTTTCGGCATGGACAAAGGCTTGGCAGAATCTCACCAAGCTCCCCCTTCACTGGACAAGGAACCAGTAAAGGGTGGAGTAAATGTTGGTCAAATCCCAGGTCCACCTCTTCCTAGTTGTGTTACCTTGAGTGAGTGACTCAGCCTTTCTGATTCTTAGTCCTCTTATCTATACAGAAGAGAAACACAGTCTTTTTTGAGAGCATGAAATGAGGTCTATGGAAACCTGCCTGGCACCAAAGAGGCAGAGGAAAAGATCAAAGGTGGTTATTGTCCGTATACGCGAGGATTTATGAGATCCTTTTATACCAAAGTCTAAGTATTCTTGGACCTTCTAGCTTGACCATAGGGAACTCTCAAGGATAAAACATTGCCCCAGGAATATGCCTGCTCGACAGTGATCCAACAGCTTTTATTACACACACACACACACATTCCCCAGCACACACATGCACATACACTCTGCACCCACACCTATACACAGACATGTCTATATACACACAACACATCCCCAACACACACATTCCACACTCAAACCCACACACAGACACATCCATACACACACAACACATCCCCAAGACACACATTCCACACTCAAATCCACACACAGACACGTCCATACACACACAACACATCCACACTCAAACCCACACACAGACACATCCACACACACACAACATATCCCCAACACAACACATCCCCAACACATTCCACACTCAAACCCACACACAGACACATCCACACACACACAACATATCCCCAACACAACACATCC
>CAUYLG010001210.1:0-12144 GCA_963573385.1 Cacajao melanocephalus | reverse complement strand
TGGCCGCTCTGACCGTCCCCCGCTGCCCAGTCCCTCCTGGGAGACCCGAGGCTGTCCCTGGTCTCAGCCCCAGGGCTGGGGTGGCAGTGTCCGGGGTCCCGCGCCCTCCCACTCCCACCTCTGGCACGGTGTTCCCCACCCTAGCCTCCCCGCCCAGTGTTCGGGGTCCCGTGTGGGTCTGTGGGTTTCCCCGAGGCTCAGAGGCCTGCCCTGGCTGGCACAGAGACAGTAAACAGGGCGAGGGCTGGGTGGTGACCCAGTGACCTGGGGGCCAGGCCTGGGAGGTGCAGGTGGGCCCGTGCTGCCTGCCCCCGACCCCAGACAGGCTCTGGCCCAGCCCCAGCTCAGTGGCCCCAGCTGCCGGCTGAGCTCTGGCCGTTGGCTCCTGGGCCGGGTGTGTTTGGGTGCGAGTGTGGTTGTGAGACAGTGACTTAGTGTGTGGGTGTGAGCATGGGTGAGGGTGTGAGTGTGGGTGTGGGGATGTATTTCTCTGTGTGTGTGAATGTGGTATAATAGTTGTGGTGTGTGTGTGTGAGTGTGAGTGTATGAGTATGTGTATGAGCATGTGAGTGTGTGAATGTGTGTGTATGTGTGTGAGTGTGTGTGTGAGTGTGAGTGTGAGAGAGGCTTGCACCTGAGTTCCTGGGCCCACCTTGCTGCCTCTTTCTCTCTCTGTATGTCCTGCTTCTGTTGTGTTCTCTCTGTATTTCTGTACCCACCTCTCTTTTTCCGTGTTCCCATCTTCTGTCTCTCTTTTTTTTCTTTTTTCTTAACATCTCCTCCTTGAATTACCTCTTTCTTACATCTCTCTCTGTGTCTCGCTGTCTCTGTTTCTCCTTGTCTTTCTCATCTCTCTTTCTGTCTCTTGTGTCTCTGTCTCTCTCACTGTCCCTGTCTTATACCTCTCTCCTCCTCATCTCACTCTGTGTCTCTTTTTATCTCTCTCCTTTCTTGTCTCTCTGTCTCTGGTCTCTCCCCATCCCTGTCTCTGTCTATGTCTCTGTGTCTCTCTGGGCCCCTGGTCCAATGTTGCCTTCCCAGAACCCCTGTTTCCCTGGTGTGGGGTCCAGGTCCTGCTGTGGCCTGTGGGCTTGACTGTGCTGGACACAGCGTGGCGGGGCAGCCGCTGGAGCCCCAGAGCTGAGCACTGCATCCTGGCTCTGGCCAAGGGCCCTGGGGAGAGCTGAGGGAGGCGCATGCAGGGTGTGGGGCCACAAAGGTCACTGCCAGGTGCTCAGTGCAGTGCCCCTGGGTCTGCTGTGTGGTGGGCACAGACCTCGTGAGGGCTGCCCATGGAGGAGGCCTGCAGGCTGGAGAGCTTGGCCAGGTGGACAATGGCCTGTGCAGACACTGGTGGGACCCAGGCTGGCCCTGGCTGGCCTCAGATGAACTTAGAAAGCGCTGACTGACTCTGGCAGAACCCAGGCTGGCCCTGGCTGACCCTGGCTGGCCCCAGATGGCCCTAGCTGACCCTGGCAGAAACCAGGCTGATCTTGGCTGACCCTGGCTGATCCCAGATGACGCCGGCTGACCCTAGCTGATCCTGGCTGACTCTGGATGACTTCGGATAAACCATAGTTGACCCTGGCTGACCTTTGCCTAATCCTGGACCTGGGAGGTCCTGGCTGACCCAGGGCTGGTTGGGGCTGGGCCTTCCGGTGGTGGCAGCCCCTCGCTCAGGCCCCAGGCGCACCTGGCCCGGTCTCGGTTTTGGGGGATGTTTCTCAGAACCGCAGCTCTCTGGCTGGAACACCTGGGCTGCGCTGTGTTCACAGTGACTCAGCCACCCCACAGGGCTATTTTGGGTGTTTCTGCAGGTGATGGGGGGCAAGAGGCTTCAGGAGAAAGAGAAAAGCAAGAGAATACAAACAGCATCGCCTCCCCTACCTCCCTGTCCTTACTTCTGTACTGACCCCCTCCCCAGTGGTAAGTCCAGACCTGGAGACCCCTTAGGGCATGGCGGTGTAGCTCATAGGGCCCCACCAAGTCCTCTTGGGGGCTTACACACCCCTCGGAGCCTGGAAAAAATGAAGCAAGTCATTGGGGTCATGTCTTCATCTGCCACCAAGTGCATGCATTGAGAGGGTCTTGGCTTCCTTGGAGGTCTCCCTCCACATCTGCAGGTCACTTACTAATGAGGGCCAGGTTCAGAAAGCAGACAGGACTCAGTGTCCAGACAGACTGATACAGGCTCGGAAAAGGAATCAGATTTCAAAATGAATGTGTATAAGAAAAGGACCAGGGCCCAGTGATCAGGACCAGGGCTCAGTGATCAGGACCAGGGCCGAGTGATCAGGACCAGGTCCCAGTGATCAGGACCAGGGCTCAGTGATCAGGACCAGGGCCGAGTGATCAGGACCAGGGCCCAGTGATCAGGACCAGGGCCGAGTGATCAGGACCAGGGCTCAGTGATCAGGACCAGGGCCCAGTGATCAGGACCAGGGCCCAGTGATCAGGAACAGGGCCGAGTGATCAGGAACAGGGCCCAGTGATCAGGACCAGGGCCCAGTGATCAGGACCAGGGCCCAGTGATCAGGACCAGGGCCCAGTGATCAGAAACAGGGCCCAGTGATCAGGACCAGGGCCCAGTGATCAGGACCAGGACCCAGTGATCAGGACCAGAGTTCAGTGATCAGGACCAGGGCCCAGTGATCAGGACCAGAGTTCAGTGATCAGGACCAGAGTTCAGTGATCAGGACCAGAGTTCAGTGATCAGGACCAGGGCCCAGTGATCAGGACCAGGATCCAGTGATCAGGACCAGGGCCCAGTGATCAGGACCAGGATCCAGTGATCAGGACCAGGGCCCAGTGATCAGGACCAGGGCCCAGTGATCAGAACCAGGGCTCAGTGATCAGAACAGGGCTCAGTGATCAGGACTCAGTGATCAGAACCAGGGCTGAGTGAGGAGGACCAGGGCTGAGTAATCAGGACCAGGCCTTGTGATGAGGACCAGGGCTGAATGATCAGGATCAGGGCTGAGTGATGAGGACCAGAGCTCAGTGATCAGGACCAGGGCCCAGTGATCAGGACCAGGGCCCAGTGATCAGGACCAGGACCCAGTGATCAGGACCAGGGCCCAGTGATCAGGACCAGGACCCAGTGATCAGGACCAGAGTTCAGTGATCAGAAACAGGACCCAGTGATCAGGACCAGAGTTCAGTGATCAGGACCAGGGCTCAGTGATCAGGACCAGAGTTCAGTGATCAGGACCAGGGCCCAGTGATCAGGACCAGGACCCAGTGATCAGAAACAGGACCCAGTGATCAGGACCAGGACCCAGTGATCAGGACCAGGGCCCAGTGATCAGGACCAGGGCTCAGTGATCAGGACCAGAGTTCAGTGATCAGAAACAGGACCCAGTGATCAGGACCAGGACCCAGTGATCAGGACCAGGGCTCAGTGATCAGGACCAGAGTTCAGTGATCAGGACCAGGGCCCAGTGATCAGGACCAGGACCCAGTGATCAGGACCAGGACCCAGTGATCAGGACCAGGATCCAGTGATCAGGACCAGGACCCAGTGATCAGGACCAGGATCCAGTGATCAGGACCAGGGCCCAGTGATCAGGACCAGGACTCAGTGATCAGGACCAGGGTTCAGTGATCAGGAACAGGGCCCAGTGATCAGGACCAGGATCCAGTGATCAGGACCAGGACCCAGTGATCAGGACCAGGGCCCAGTGATCAAAACCAGGGCTCAGTGATCAGGAACAGGGCTCAATGATCAGGACTCAGTGATCAGAACCAGGGCTGAGTGATGAGGAACAGGGCTGAGTAATCAGGACCAGGCCTTGTGATGAGGACCAGGGCTGAATGATCAGGATCAGCACTGAGTGATAAGGACCAGAGCTCAGTGATCAGGATCAGGGCTGAGTGATGAGGACCAGGGCTGAATGATCAGGACCAGGGCTGAGTGATGAGCACCAGGGCTGAGTGATGAGGACCAGGGCTCAGTGATCAGGACCAGGGCTGAATGATCAGGATCAGGGCTGAGTGATCAGGACCAGGGCTGAGTGATCAGGTCCAGGGCTGAGTGATCAGGTCCAGGGCTGAGTGATCAGAACCAGGGCTCAGTGATCAGGACCAGGGCTGAGTGATGAGCACCAGGGGTGAGTGATGAGGACCAGGGCTGAGTGATCAGGACCAGGGCTGAGTGATGAGGACCAGGGCTGAATGATCAGAACCAGGGCTGAGTGATGAGGACCCGGGCTGAGTGACCAGGTCCAGGTCTGAGTGATGAGGACCAGGGCTGAGTGATCAGGTCCAGGGCTGAGTGATGAGGACCAGGGCTGAGTGATGAGGTCCAGGGCTGATTGATCAGGTCCAGGGCTGAATGATCAGAACCAGGGCTGAGTGATCAGGTCCAGGGCTGAGTGATGAGGACCAGGGCTGAGTGATGAGGACCAGGGCTCAGTGATCAGGATCAGGGCTGAGTGATCAGGTCCAGGGCTGAGTGATCAGGACCAGGGCTGAGTGATGAGCACGAGGGCTGAGTGATGAGGACCAGGGCTCAGTGATCAGGACCAGGGCTGAATGATCAGGATCAGGGCTGAGCGATGAGGACCAGGGCTCAGTGATCAGGACCAGGGCTGAGTGATGAGGACCCGGGCTGAGTGATCAGGTCCAGGGCTGAGTGATCAGGTCCAGGGCTGAGTGATGAGGACCAGGGCTCAGTGATCAGGACCAGGGCTGAGTGATGAGGACCAGGGCTGAATGATGAGCACCAGGGCTGAGTGATGAGGACCAGGGCTGAGTGATCAGGTCCAGGGCTGAGTTATGAGGACCAGGGCTGAATGATCAGAACCAGGGCTGAGTGATGAGGACCCAGGCTGAGTGATCAGGTCCAGGGCTGAGTGATGAGGACCAGGGCTGAGTGATGAGGACCAGGGCTGAGTGATCAGGTCCAGGGCTGAGTGATGAGGACCAGGGCTGAGTGATCAAGACCAGGGCTGAGTGATCAGGTCCAGGGCTGAGTGATGAGGACCAGGGCTGAGTGATCAGGACCAGGGCTGAGTGACGAGGACCAGGGCTGAGTGATGAGGACCAGGGCTGATTGATCAGGTCCAGGGCTGAGTGATCAGAACCAGGGCTGAGTTATCAGGTTCAGGGGTAAAAACAGGAGTAGGACTCAGTGGTCAAGACTAAGGCTCAGTGATCAAGGATAGAATTGCGTGATCAGAAACAGGACCCAAGTAGTAGGACCAGATCTCAGTGATCAGTCAAAGGGCCTACTGATCAGAAACAGGGCCCTGTGATCAGGGTGAGGACCCAGTCAGGAGGACCAGGGCTGTCCAGGTTGTGAGGAACGGGGTTCCCATACAGTCCTTGGGAGTGGGCTTCTTTGCCATGGTCTCTGGTGAATCCAGCATTCATCCTTGGGCCTCAACCTCATGCAAGATCAGGTCCTTTCTTGATTTTGGGACCAGAGGTACCTCTGTCCATGCCCACCATGACACCCAGGGAGATTTTGAAGCAGGAGTCCTCCAGGCTACAGCCACCACCCTTCCCCTGACCCCTGTCTCCTCATTCAGAGTTTGTGAATATTTTTCTTGGGGCCACTTTATTGCACTTGGAAGGCATGTGAGTAGGGGTGGGTCGGTGTCTTCTGAAAGGGCTGAATTCTGGCATGCCTGGCTTCTCCAAGAGGTTCCTCCACACTTCCTCCCTGCAAAGACAGAGGGTCACAGCCTGAAGGAGCAGCAGCCAATGCCCTCTGTCCCAGCCCTGGTCCTCATCACTCATCCTCCATCCACCCATCCATCATCCATCCTGGCTCAGGGGAGCCTGGACTGAATCCGCGTTACTGCACTGGAGGGAAGCTCAGGCCTGACCCCGGGCCTGCCTGTGTCCTCAGTGTCCATGAAGGCCCCCCAGAAGAGCAGGACCCCCCACAGCGGGAGCCCGCAGTGCTTGCTCTGTCTGCTATAGATGCTATCTACAGCGTGTATACCTGTGCCCTGCCGGCTGCTGCTCAGAACTGGGGGCCCTCCCTGCTGCTGGACGGGCCCCGGACGCTGGTCACGGTCAGTGCTGTGCTGTAGAACAGGCTCAGCAGGAAGAGGGTGAGGAAGGTGACAGTGGTGGGCCACAGGCTGGCGCCAGGGGTCTCCTCCTCCAGGGTCTCCTGCAGCGGGTCCAGCTCCACACAGGGAGGCAGCGTCTGCCAATCTGCAACACAGTGAGGGCCTGCGCAGCCCAGGCTTGTGTGAACAGGGGCTATGCTTCCTTGGGGTCTGGGGACAGTGGGGTCTGGGTCTCCATCTCAGGGCTGAGACTCCCCCAGGGAAGATGAGAAGGCAGGGTCCCAGGTGAGGGGCTGAGACCTTCTGTCTTTGAGGTTCTCAGGACACCTCAGGGAGAGACTCGGCAGAGAGTGGGCACCATCTGCTCCTTAAAGGAGAGCTTGAGCCCAAGGTACCTGCCCCCCCCTCCAGTCTCAGTCTCAGCCACATATTCAGTGACTGGGTCCCAGGGCCAGAAGGGATCAGACACACCCACCCTCAAGATCTGGGTCCAAGACAGAGACCTGAGCCTGACACTCTGTGCCAAAGGTTGAATGGGCAAGACCAGAGGCCTCTGTTGCCTTCCCAGGGAATGTGGCTGAGGGGTTACAAGGGAGGACCAGGCGAGGGCCACCAGCACAGGCATCCTTATTTTCCTCAGGGTCTCAGGGCATAGAGACCACCTAGAATTGTACTTGCTTGTCATATGCTGATACATCCAATCATTCACCTCTCTTTCTATCCTTCCATCCATCTATCCACCCACCCAACTATAAACTGTTATCCATATATCCACTCCTCCATCTATAACACTCTTACCCACTCACCCATCCATTCATCCATTAACAGAAGGCTATCATTCAAATACCCATCCATATGTCTATCCATAAAGCAATTATCTATCCATTTGTCTTCCTTCTACCTATTCTCCATACATACATTCACCCACCCATCTATCCTCAATCCTCCAGCCATCCATCCATCCTCCATCCACTCGTGTATCCTTCATCCACCCACCATCCATTATCCATGCATCTATCCTCCATCCGCCCATCCATCATCCATCCATCCACCCATCACCCATCATCCATCCATCCATCCATCCATCACCCATCATCCATCCATCCATCCACCCATCCATCCCTCCATCCACCCATCCATCATCCCTCCATCCATCCATCCACCCACCCATCCATCATCCCTCCATACATCCATCCACCCATCCATCCTCCATCCTTCATTCATCCATCTTCCATCTACCCATCCTTCATCCATCCATCCATTTTACCACCCATCCATCATCCATCCATCCATCCACCCATCCATCTTCCATTCATCTATCCTCCATCCACCCATCCATCATCCATCCATCCATCCACCCATCCTTCATCCACTCACCCATCCATCCATCCATCCATCCTTCATCCTTCGTTCATCCATCCTCCATCCACCCATCCATCATCCATCCATCCATACATCCACCCATCCATCCATCCATCATCCATCCATCCATCCATCCACCCATCCATATCCATCCATCCATCCACCCATCATCCATCCATCCATCCATCCATCTATCCATCCTCCATTCATCTATCCTCCATCCATCCATCCATCATCCATCCATCCATCCACCCATCCTTCATCCACTCACCCATCCATCCATCCATCCACCCATCCATCCTCCATCCTTCATTCATCCATCCTCCATCCATCATCCATCCATCCATCCACCCATCCTTCATCCACTCACCCATCCATCCATCCACCCATCCATCCTCCATCCACCCACCCATCCATCATCCACCCACCCATCCATCATCCATCCATCTGTCCATCCTCCACCCATCCATTTTACCACCCATCCATCATCCACCCACCCATCCATCATCCATCCATCTGTCCATCCTCCACCCATCCATTTTACCACCCATCCATCCTCCATCCACCCGTCCGTTCGTCATATGTCCTAGGATCCACCCACATGTCTGCCTGCTCTCTGCTGGTTCAGCCCCTCATCTGTTGATTCTCCCTCTTTCCCCTTCTCTTTAAAAGCCCCTCCTCTGGGCCAGGTCCTGGGTCCCATGGGCTGGAGGGCTTCTTGGTGGCAGGGCTTCCCTGAGTGACCTGTTCTCAATTACTCTCTGGTGACTGGACCCTCAAGGGTGACGGTGGCCTCTTGAGGGTCCAGTCACCTCACCTCGGCCCTGAGAGCAGAGGCAGGCAGCCAGAAGGCAGGGCCCCTGGGGAGGCCCAGAAAGCGTCTAAGGCCAGAGCAGGGCCCCAGCTGCCCCCTTGTGGGAGTCCTGGTGCCAGGTGTCCCTGCAGCGGTTGTGACTGTTCTTCCTCCTGGGAGCCCCAAGCAGATACCAGAGACGTGCAGAGGGGCTGGACTGGCCCTGTTTCGCTGGCCTGCTCTGATGCTGCCCCACGTGGCCCCTCCCTGTCTATCCTTTGGGTCCCACTTGGGCTCAGGAAGGGATGGGAGACTGGAGTTTGGGGCCAGGCAGGGAGCAGGGGCTGCCTGAGTCTTGGGAGTTGGCCCCTGAGCTGTGCACAGTGGAAACATGGGGAGGCTGAGGGGCGGGCAGTGGGCTGGGCCTGGGAATGCCCGCTGGGGGCTTGGGAGGGGCTTCCCCGGCCTTTCTGGAGCTGGGTCTGGGCTGTGAACGTGCTGTTCCTGCAGGGCTCAGGTGTGTGTGTGAGTGTGAGAGTGCCTGTGTGCCCGTGTGCCCCGTACAGAGCAGTGTGGAGGCAGGAGGTGCCCCTTTCTGCATGAGTCATGGGGCCATCCTGAGGCCAACCCGCTAGGGTGGAGGGGGTCTCTGAGAGCTTATACTCCCCTGCAGTGGGTCCTGGAGCCCAGCCCCTCACTCCCTCGCCATTCCTCCCGCTACCTGCCCGAGGCACCAGCCTCTTTCTCTGCCAGCCTGCTCCTGTCACCCTCCCCATTGCCTCCCAGCTGCAGCCACAGACGGCTCTCTCAGGGACAAATAGCCATGCCACTGCCCACTTGGAACTCTCCAGGGCACCCGAGTCTCTCAGAACCCACCCTGGGCTGTGCCTGCCTCGGCTGACCTGATTTCACCCCAGCGAGGCCTCCTGCAGCACACACTCATACTCACACGTCACACTCACACCAGGTGGAAGGGCTCTCGGGGGTGCCAGGGGCCCCTGAGGCTCAGGACAGGGGTGCTCTTCCCACCCTGTGACCTGGCCCTTTCCCACATGCTGAGACCCTGAGGCTGGACAGACAGGCGCTGGACGGAAGCGTGGGGCTGCTTTGGGGAGCATGGAGTTTATTCGGGGGCAAGGACACGTGGGCTCAGTAGCAGACGCCGTCCACCTCCGCCATGACCACAGACACATTGACGTGGGTGGGTTTACCCGCCAGGCGGTCGATGGTCTTCTGCGTGAAGGCCAACGGCAGGGCCTCGTGGCCCACCAGGCAGGAGAAGGTGTCGCCCTTGTTCCAGGCCTCGGCCGGCACGCGCAGCACGCTGGTCACGGCGAAGGTGCTGGTGTCCTGGCTGGGCTCTTGCCGGGATGTCCAAGTCACGTAGTTCTCTCGGGGCAGCTCCTGGGACCCCTGCAGCCAGCGAACCAGCACATCCTTGGGGCTGAAGCCGCGGGCCAGGCACGTCAGCGTCACCAGCTCGTTCAGGGCCAGCTCCTCCGACGGCGGCGGCAGCAGGTGGACCTGGGGCCGGAAGGTGTTTCCTGGAGGGTAGAGAGCCAGGTCAAGGGGCTGGACGGGGGGTGAGGGAGCCCCTCTGCTCTGATGGTACCCCGGGCTGTGTCCTGGCCCCCTCAGCCTGCCTCACTTTCCCCCTGTACTCAGCATGAGCAACCTGAGCCCAGGACGCGGAGGGAGGAGGCAGGCCAGGAAGATGTTTTGCAAACCAGAGCATGAGCAGGGCCCCAAGCCGGGTTCGGGCCCACCTGGTTTTGTGATGGTGGCGGTCAGCGGGGTCTTGGCATTGGGGTAGACAGCAGTGCACGTGAAGGTCTCCCCACGTTTCCATGGCTCAGCACAGCCAGGCAGGACGCTGGACACGCTGTAGCAGCCACAGAGGTCACGCTCAGGTTTCCCCTGGACAGCGGCCTTCCCACTGGAGGGCTTCCAGGTGAAGGTGATGCCCGAGGCATTGGTCAGGCCGGTCAGTGTGCACGTGAGGTTTGCTTCTGAACCCAGGAGCAGGTCCTCGAGGGCCGGCCGGTGCAGTGACAGTCGGGTCTCGCAGCACGAGTGACAGGGGGGTTGGGACGGGACAGGAACTGTAGTGGAGAGATGGCCTGAGCCGGCAGCATGCCCCTCCCTGTGTCTCCACCCTGCCCCTCCTGGCCTGTCCACCCTCCGCCCCTGGGGCTTTGCCAGCAGTCCACTCTGGCGTGAGTGAAGGGGAGGCTCCCTGTGGGGAACACGGGCCTAGGTGCTGTGTCAGGGCAGGGTAGGGTGGCCCCGCCCCACTCCCCAGCCTGCTCTCTGACCTCTGCAGGGCACGGTCACATCCTGGCTAGGGTACGTGTAGTGCTGCACGCTGCATTTCAGGGACTTGGTGTCCGGGCACTGCGCGGCTGGCAGGGTCAACTGGCTGCTGGTGGTGTACAGTTCCCCGGTGGCAGCCTGGCTGGGCGGGAAGAGTGTGGTGTTCCCGCTTTCGCTCCAGGTCACACTGAGCGGCTCCTGGGGGAAGAAGCCCTGGACCAGGCAGGCGACGACCACGTTTCCATCTGGCTGCTCGCTGGCAAGGCTCAGCGGGAAGATCTGGGGCTTGGTCGGGGATTCTGGAACACAGAGTGTGCCGTGAGGGGGCAGCCCTCCTGCCGTGTCCCAGGAGCACAGGCTGGCCTCTTCTCTACACTGGAGGAGCCTAGCACAGAGAGGCCCCGTGACGGCCCTGAGGTCACACAGCTCTGGCACCACAGGCCTGCAATGGGACCCGGTTGTCTGATCCCAGAGATGTGGTTTCTGAACACGCTCCTCAGATAGGGCCCTGACCCAGGACGTCCCTGATACCAGCTGTGTTAAACAGGGCTCTGTCACATAGCAGCCGAGCCCCCCGAGCCTCCTGAGCCCCCGACCTCAGTGCCTGCTCTGTGTGGGGGACATGCCTTGCTCTCTCCCCTGCAGCTAGAGAGGATCTTGGTGGGGGCTCTGAGGAGGGGTCCTGGGCTCTGAGTGCAGCTTGGACGGGGTAGGGGTCGGTGGCTCGGCTGTGACCCCCCCCACCTGTCCTCGGTCAGTCCAACACCCATCACTCCACAAACCCCACCCCAGGCCCCAGCAAGCCACAGTGAACCCCTGTGGTCTATGTGGTCTCAGGACCAGAGGTCAAAACACTAAGCCATGCCCCTGCCAGGCCCTCCAGGACAGGGCCTGCTACACAGGGGAGCTCTGGGCCAGCCCATTCCAAATTTCCTTCAGGGCAGTGGGCCAGGGAGAAGACAGAATCATGGTGCAACTGAGCTGCGTGGTCTTCAGAACTCCTGAGAACACAGGGACTGCCAAGCTGGGACTCTACAGATGGATTCACCCTCAACCCACGGCCTCATTCTCACATGAGCAGCCGCCTCAGCCCAGCCCATCCAGCCCAGCCCAGGTCATCCCAGCCCCGCCAGCTCAGTCCAGCTCAGCACAGCCCAGCCCAGAGGCCAGCTCAGTACAGCTCAGCCCAGCCCAGCTCAGCCCAGCTCAGCCCAGCTCAGCCCAGCCCAGAGGCCAGCTCAGCCCAGCCCAGAGGCCAGCTCAGCTCAACCCAGCCCAGCTCAGCCCAGCCCAGCCCAGCCCAGCTCAGCCCAGCTCAGCCCAGCCCAGGTCAGTCCAGACCAGCCCAGAGGCCAGCTCTGTACAGCTCAGCCCAGGTCAGCCCAGCTCAGCCTGGCCCAGCCCAGCCCAGGCCAGCTTAGCCCAGGTCAGCCCAGCCTAGCCCAGCTCAGCCCAACCCAGCACAGCTTAGCCCAGCCTGGCTAAGCCCAGCCCAGCCCAGACCATTCTAGCTCAGCCCAGCCCAGCTCAGCTCAGCCCAGCCCAGCCAGCCCTGGTCAGTCCAGCCTAGCCCAGAGGCCAGCTCAGTACAGCTCAGCCCAGCCCAGCTCAGCCCAGCACAGCCCATCTCAGCCCAGCTCAGCCCAGCCCAGC